>LGRX02006123.1:0-56205 GCA_001247695.2 Cymbomonas tetramitiformis
GGCAGGGGCTGGATCGGGGCAGGGGCTGGATCGGCTAACCTGGAAACCGCGTACCTCCACACGCCACTTACCTATGGCCGGGGATGAAAGCGGTACGTTGCAAGAAGCAATAGCGCAAGCTACTTCACCAGCTCCGCGCAGCGATCGAAGGAGGACACCGAACGCCAGCGCAGCTTCATCAGCTCCGTCCAATTGCTCTGTGTAGATTGCGAATGCCTGCTTGCCACATGGAACGTATCTGTTCCAGTGGTACTTTTAGTAGCATCGGCAGTCCCTCTTAGCATGCCACGTGGAACAATCTGGAATTTCTGTTAATAGCTAGTGGTGCTAGTGTTAATAGACATGCCACGTGGAACAATCTGGAATTTCTGTTAATATCTAGTGGTGCTAGTGTTAATAGTCATGCCACGTGGACGATCCGGTCAAATCTGTTAATTTATGACCGTTTACAGTCTGCCAAGTGTTAGTATCCGGCAAAACTGTTAATCCGAGTGCCACGTGTATGATTCCTATTAAAAGTGTTAATTTTCTGTTAATATTCCTTACATGTGTAACGATCTCGCGAGGGGGGCCTATTTCAACTCCCTCCGGCACCCCTCCGATTAAGTGTTAACATTCTGTTAAAATTGTGTTAATTTAACATTCTGTTAACATTCTGTTAACATTCTGTTAACATGAATTATATAATTCCTTAACTTTTTCCCAAGCCAATCATTATTTACCACCGGGATTTATACCACCACTATTAACAGTTCCTACCCGTTAACACTTTTTAACACATAATTAACACTTTTTAACACTTTATTAACAGAAATCCTCAGTGGTGTGTTCCTGAAATGGAATTGGTCAGTGCCACCACTATGAGGAAGCACCTACGACGTATACGATCCAGTGGGTCGGCTGAAGAAGCCGTAGCTTATCTCTTCTTTCTCTCAGTGGTCGATGGTGAATTGGTCATGGCAGCTGCAGACTCCGACACTACCATGGAAGACCCAGAGGTCACAGCAGAACGTGATCGTATCAGAGAAGACTTTTCAGATATTTTCCAGGAGGATCTTCCAGCTGGCCATAGGCCAGAACGGTTTGAAGGTGGATATCATCGAATCAACATTGTCCCTGGGCATAAGCCACCATCACAACCAGTTCGTACTATTCCAGTGCCTACGATGGAGGAGCTCAAACGACAGATCATCAAATATGTCGAGCTGGGTATCCTTCGTCCATCATCATCACCATATGGGTGCCCAATCATTTTCGCTCCTAAGCCAGGGGGGAAGTGGAGGATGCGCTGTGATTATCGAGCCCTTAATAACATCACCATAAAGGACACGTATCCATTGCCACCTCATGATACCCTTCTTGAACAGCTTAAGGGGGCACGCTGGTTCAGCAGATTCGATTTCAACCAGTTTTTCCATCAGATGCCCATCCATCCAGATGACATCCATAAGACAACAATACGTACTAGATATGGTTCATACGAGTGGACAATGATGCCCTTTGGGTTAACTAACGCTCCTGCGACCGCTCTACGTGTTGGAAATCGAGCATTCTTTGACTTCATCGATCAGTTCTTGGTCATTTTCATGGATGACACTATAGTGTACAGTCCAGATTTTGACAGCCACGTGAAGCATGTTCGACAGTTCTTACAGCGCTGCAGAGATCATCGGTTCTACATCAGGCCTTCTAAGGTAGAGTTGTTCGTCAGATCCATCGATTTTATCGGACATCACATCTCAGAGACAGGCCTTTCAATCATCGAAGACAGAATCCGTGCAGTCATACATGGCTATTCAGCCTCCAGTGTCCTATGGTCCAACCGTTGGTAAGCAGCCTCTACGCCGTATGGCTAAAGATGGCAAGTCATCTCTTCGGTCATTCTTGGGCATGGTCGGCCAATTTAGGAGATTTATACCAAAGTTCTCCAAGATTGCCGAGCCGCTCAATCGTCTCCTTAAGGATAATGCAGAGTTTGTCTGGGAATCTGAGCAGCAGCAGGCATTTGATAATCTCAAAAGTGCCATCTGCCATGCTCCAGTACTACAGCTTCCAGATCAGAAACTGCCATCTATTATGGAGGTCGATGGACCAGGCACACACGTTGGCCAAGTAGTATTGCAGGATCAAGGAAAAGGTATGAAGCCATGTGGCTATCACAGCGTCACTCTTTCTGATACACGGAGACGCTGGCCTATTCCTGAGATCGAGCTATTTGCCATTGTGGAGGGCTTCCGGTTCTTTCGCCACATCTTGCTGGGAGCTCCAGAGACTATTGTTCGCTCAGATCATCAGCCACTGGTTAATTTCCAGTCCAAATCCACACTAAGCCCCAAACACACGAGGTGGTTGGATGAGCTCTCCGAGTACAACTTTCGGATAGAGCACATTGCAGGCGAGAAGAATAAGGTTGCAGATGCACTTACACGTATTTCTGCTCTCTTTGAACTCACTGATAGTCTGCAACATCACATTGCCGGCAAGGCACATTCAAGAGACATTACATCTACAGACCCTACATTTATTGCTCTTATATCTGCATCATCAGGTCATCAGCTCCACGACATTATTATATCTCAGTATGATCGTGACACATTTGCACAGTCTATATTATCTAAGCTGGCATCATCGACATCATCACAGTCAGTCAGCAATTTCGAGCTCATTCAGGGATTGATCTATCGCAAGACCATTTTTGGCAGACAGCTTTACATTCCACCTACTGCCAAAGTTCCTACAGATGACGGTGAGATCACACAGCTTCGCCACATTCTACTTCATGAGTGCCACTCAGCCACTATTTCTGGTCATGTAGGCAAAAATCGCATGCTTCATTTATTGCGTAGCCGATATTACTGGCCAGGAATGACGAAGGCAGCCATTCAGTACATTCGGGAGTGCCCCGTGTGTCAACGCCAGAAAACGAGGAGACACACACCTTATGGTCAGTCACATATACGATATTGTGTGCCTAAGACAAAATGGCTTGATGTATCTCTTGACTGGATTACTGACCTGCCTATCACCACTAACGGGCACGACAGTATATTTGTGGTAATGTGCCAATTCTCTCATCGCTGTCATCTCATTCCCTTCAACATGACCTGGACTGCTCAGCACACTGCTTCAATATATATGCAGCATATCTTCAAGCTCCATGGTCTTCCGAGGAACATCATCTCAGATCGAGACCCCGGATTTACTTCTTCATTCTGGCAAACACTGTGGAAATCTACTGGTACGAGATTGTCTATGACGTCTTCACACCATCCACCGTCGAATGCAAGCAATGAAAGAAGCCATGCCTTCATCGAGGTTTGAGGACATCCTCAGGTATTTTTCATTTTGTTTGATGCATGATTCACCATCCACTGGTTTATAACTGATTAGATAGTATTTTTCTCCTCAGGTGTTGTTGCAATGATACTTCAGCCAATTCGTGGGAGGACAAGTTGCCTCTGGTGGAGTTTGCAATTAACAACACTGTTTCTGCTACGACTAGTTACACTCCTTTTTATCTCGACTCGATGGCTCAGCCACTTTCGCCTCATGATCTGGCAATCACTATTCCGCCAGAAGCTCCTGTTCTAATACAGAATGCTATTCGAGATTATTTTGACCAGTACTCGGCTGTACATGCCAACGCGGTAGATAACATTTCCCGAGCAGCAGAGATTAACCAAGCCAGATTCAATAAGACTCACATGCCTCGACAATTTGCAGTAGGGCAGAAAGTTCTTCTACGGACTGAGTTTATCCAATGGACTGGTTTGACAGAGGCAGGCAGGCACTTTGAACAGCCATATATTGGGCCGTTCACCATATCTAAAGTTCTCAGCCATGGACGTGCTTATGAGTTAGATTTCGGGGATCTCGACATTCGTATCCACCCGGTTCAGCCTGTATCCAGAATAGAGCTGTACAATGACTCAATTCAAGCACCTTTGCCTCTGCCACAGATGATCGCCGAAGAAGGGCAACCACTGTTTGAGATATCACACATACTCTCAGATAAGATCACTAGAGGTGTCAAGTACTATTTAGTGCGATATGCAGGCTACGGCCCTGAACATGACACCTGGGTCAAAGCCTCAGAGTTGACCAATGCAACAGACATTATAGCTGCCTATGAAGGCTAACATATATTAAAGCCTACAGCAATCGCTCACCTTTAAGAAAACAGGAAATTCACGCCAGCGTAATTTTACATAGAGTTATTAGATATGAAGGCGATGTATTAAATATGACGGAGTTTGAAAAAACGCTGGCTGTTTCCTTAACGTCGAGTTTCCTTAACGGTGAGTGATTACTGTATTCCCTATTGCCCTTCCTTCTTGTAATATATACTAATACATGTCGATCATCTTTTTACCTTGCTCTTAATGCGTGTTCTATCATTATGTGTATCAGGAGCAGGAAATTGATCCTTCCTTGCTAAGGTGTAGTGAGCCTTGTACCAAATCATACCCTTGCACAGATACGCATACATGCGGATATCATATCTGTGGATAAATAAAAATACTGCAATGCTGCCTTTGCCAGACCGTGGTTTGTCATTCGGGTTTTATGGCCAGATTCCGCAGCTACCGGAATACTGAGGTAGACGGAGTTGTAATCCTGAGTTATGATTGCCATACATAACTAAACGAATTCACATTAGTACGTTGACGAATCCACTCTATGAAATGTTCGTCAGTGCGCGCGTACCGGACCGAAAAGGAGATTGGCAGATCGGGTGAGGATTTAAAGTGGACTCATAGAGAGACCCTCCGATATCTCGTTAAGCAGGGCCTACTCCGTTTGCATTAAAACAAACCTCCATTCTGCCAGTGAACCTACCGGGGAGTAAGTGGCTACTATCCAAATTCATGGTCCTCCCACAAGGACCAACGCGCGATGACTATTATGAGTGCCACATGGATCTTTGAGGCGTATACGTGCTTTTGGCATCATATTTATGAGTCAATTGAATAATTTCCCCTACAGGATCGTCCACGCGTGTGCTAGAGGGGCGTGCTTAAAGGGTGCGCTTTTGATATGTTTTTTATCGAAATCGTCGAAAAAAAGATGGTCCTCCCACAAGGACCATAGTCTTTAACCGTCCTAGCGGTTGCATGGTGCGCGGTGTTGGCCGCGCATGGTCGCACACCTTGAGTTTATGACCAAATATGAAAACTTAGTTGGATAGTCCACACTCTAGTCGCCATCTGAGCTCTCGTTTACCGTGGCGGCTGATCACTCCCGAGTGAAATAAGGTTTTTGTGATTTTTGCACTTCTAATTTTCACTTCGCGTCAAGCTAACGAGTGTGTCGCGAACTTATGCACGAAGCGTCCACACAAAGCACAACCCTCTAGCCCTACTACTAGACAGTCTTACTTATTGTCAGTGCCTATACAACACTAGCTCGACTTTGCATATGTTTCCTTATATGACTGCACAGTTATCTTGCTACTGTAACTATACAAAATCTCAAAATTTTTGATATCTCTTTATCTCTTCTCACCACTTGTGCAAGCTCTTTTTCTCAACATGAAAAAGACTGTTAATTACAGTTCTGACGCAGTCGCACAAGGACAAGTCCACAAATGTATATCTTCACAAGCAGAAGAATACTGTATCTCACTAATTATCTCATAACACTGCTGTTTTCGCGGTCTTAAGCGAGTCCTGGCTATTCTCGGAATCACTGTTACGAAGGCAAAACAAAAATGAGCGTCTGGCTCACCCCACTCCGCCGCCCTACTTATTCTCGCTATCTCCAAACAAGTGTAACACCCATCCGTATTTCCGTATCTCGTCACTGTCATAACTCCTCGCGCGTATCGTACTGCGCGTGTCATACGTTCGTCACAGAGACTGCTACAGCAAGTGTCACAACCCGGCTGAGGTACACGATAAGCCGTGGTTTGTGACAGCTGTCGCGAACTTATGCACGAAGCGTCCACACAAAGCACAACCCTCTAGCCCTACTACTAGACAGTCTTACTTATTGTCAGTGCCTATACAACACTAGCTCGACTTTGCATATGTTTCCTTATATGACTGCACAGTTATCTTGCTACTGTGACTATACAAAATCTCAAAATTTTTGATATCTCTTTATCTCTTCTCACCACTTGTGCAAGCTCTTTTTCTCAACATCCCCCATCTGTAGCTGCCACTGGTAGCACAGACATTAGACAAGAGCTTGCTCAGCATCTTCTGTTGTAACGCCATCCATTGCGAACTTGCCCATGCTGAAGGTAAACATACCCACTCCAGAAGCTTCTCCTCCTCGCAACATCCTGGCTCTTGTCAAAGGGTTGCGAAACACCATGACCCACATGCATCTTCTGCCAATAGGTCCATGCTCTAAATGTCCAATCACATGTAAACGTCCAGCGTGACACAGCTTACGAAAGTATTGTGCCCTGCTTTCTGTCATATCTGTCATGTAGTGCGATGGCACATGAATACAAGCCACCACTCGGCTGGCCAGTACTGCCAACGGCAACGCAATATCCAGCACTGCGAACCAGGGTGAAGTCACCACCGCGTCACACACCCCATACTTCTCCTTCCAGGCTCGATAATTGCCCGGTTGTAAAGCATTAAGGGCTTCGTGCCACTTCAGCTGCGGATTCCAATCATTGTTCATAACCTTCAGGTGAGGCCATTCCAGCGACATAACCTTGCCAATGACACCTGTGCCAGCCCAAGGATCCCATACCTGTGTGATCTTCTCCCAAGTCACCTCGTGCGCCAAACGTCTGACCTCCTGAGGAACTGTCATCACCAACTCTAAGCCCCAATCCAGTTGACTGGCAATCTTCACCTGAGCTCTGCTCAGTTGCGTCACATCTCCTCTCTTCTGCACTTCCTCGGGGCTCATGGCCTGCACCGTGGACGTCTTGCGGAGACTTCTCGCGCGAGTGTGCTGCTCTGCACACTTCCTGCTCAAGATGGTGCGATGGCCCTCATGCCAGAATCCTGGCATCACTTCTGTGATCACTCTGCTGAGCTCCTCCTGGTTTCCCCAGGCCACTCTGTCAGGAAGCTCCCCCATGCTCCCTTCTTTTCTGAGCATCTGCCGCGAGGTCAGCGCTTGCCATGGGTCTTCACGTCCCGGCCTCACTGCACGATGCGGACCCACGTCTGCAGGCAACAATACCACATCTGATCCCAGCTTCTCTCTCAGCTGCAGCTCCATGGCCGCCATCTTGTCGACGATTGACGCGCTCACCTCGGCGGCAGCTGCCACCACGGTCCCACCTAAGCACTTGGGACATTGCCAATCCCCTTCAGGTACTCCATCCAGCGCCGGATTCAGACACCACGTGTGATAACCACGGTTACAGGTGTCACACAGCAACATGGCTGCCTCCCCATCTGTCCGCATACACACCTCACACGCGAGATGCTTGCTGGGAATGGCTGCACTGCAGTCGTACTGGTCTTTCACTTGTAAGTGACATGGCGCAATATTTTGCACTGTGCTCTTCTCCCGCAGCTTCGTGCTGTCCTCCAACACTACCACTCCATCTCTTTGCACCTTGACTATCTTCAGGATGGCTGACTTGGTGGCCACCTCCATGCCAGAGCGTGGTTGTTGTCGTATATATACGAAATCGCCTGCCTTGAACTGGTGCGGCTTCGGTTCGTAACTGCCACTCCTCCTGTGCTCGTACCGTAAAGTGTCGCGGTGCTGAGCGATCTCCAGGTTGCACCCTGCATGTACCATGAGCCTCTTCACGATGGCGGCTCGCTGTAACAGATCATCAGCCAGTGTCTTCTCCTCCTGCTTCCCAAAGTCCAACTCGGGTCGAGCACGAAGATCCGGTGGCACCGTGGCTTCCTGAGCGAACAGCAAGGTGAATGGCGCCACTCCAGTGGACTGCTGCCTAGCTGCGTTGTAGCTGAGTACGAGTGACCAGAGCATCTCATCCCACTCGAAGTCCCGGCCCTTGTCGAGGGCCATCTTCTTGAAGCAAAACTTGAGGGTGCGTACCACCCGTTCAGTTAAGCCATTGCTCTCTGGGGAACTCGGTGAAGTCACTCTTCGGTCAATGAGACACTGCTCGCATAGAGCAGAGAACTCACCTTCAAACTCTGTGCCCCCATCCACCAAACATTCTGCAGGCGCCCCAAACACGGATAGGACATGATAGCGAAATGCGTTGGCGATGGTGGCGGCCTCCTTGTCGGGGATTGGAACGCACACGACGAATCGCGTGTAGTGCTCAATCATGACCAAGACGCGTTGGTTCCCAGCCCTCGTGATGCGTTTCGTAGGCCATGCTAAATCCAGGGACCAGCGATACATGAAGGACTTGATCTCCAGCGGCGTGAGATTCGCCTCCTCCCGTGCATAGTGCGTCTTCACCCTCTGGCAAGTCTGGCACTGAGTGACCACTGCTTGCACATCCTGTTTCATGCCTGCCCAGTAATGGCGTTGCCACAACAGGTTCAATGTCCGCCTGATGCCCCAATGGCCAGTCCTCTCATGGTACTCACGCACCAGCTGAATCCTGTCACAGGGCTTGGGCACCAGCAGCTCCTTACCACTGACGGTGACCATGTATAACTCGCCCATGAGCTCGTCCCAACGGTGACGCGCTGCCCTCTTCCTTACCCTGTGATATTCCTCCTTGGGCACCTCCACTCTTCCTCCTGACTTGATCCACGCGAGGCATAGCTCGTCCTCGTGTATATCGGGGTATCTTTCTCGGAATGACTCCTGGTTGGTTACGCTGGCTAGCATGGCAACCATTCTCGTAGTGTCGGGCAGCTTAGGCAGCCTCATCTCTTTCTCCTTTGTCACTGGTGCCCATTCTGGGGCTGAGCTTGTCTCTGCTGGCTTGTCTCCAGGTCTTGAAAAGGCCTGCCGGTGACGTGCCTCGTAGCCCGCGAGCTTCATGGAGGCCATCTTCCACTGCCTGCGGCGTGGAACAGCGTCGGCGGTGCCTAGCCCCTGTGTGCCTTTCTGTCCTTGGCTGCACATGCGTTGCAGTCGTTCTTCCCAGTCCTGATGGCTGAGGCGTCGCGCGACTTGCTGGGTGTAGCCGCTGGAACTGGTGATCCACTCTGCTAGTTGGGCTCGCACCGGCTCAGCCGTGCCCTCGGAGGTGGCAGCCACCTTGGTGGCTTTCGCGATGGGGATGGCAGCTAGCGTGCCATGTTCCTCCTCCTCACTCTCCTCACTCTTCGGCAGTTTGGTCGTGCTGACCTCGGCAATCGCATACAATAGCTCCATTGCTCTTCGGTCCATAGCAAGGCCAAGCACTCCTGCCAATTCTTCGTCTTTCATGCCATGTGCCGCGCGCAGCTCACCTGCGCTGTACCCCATGGCCACTGCCTTCTCGTCCAGGTTAACCTCTCTGGTCTCCCCCACTTCATCATCGTCTCCCTTCCTCACCACTGTGCCTGCGCGGGGCGCGCGAAAAGCACGAGAGTTTTGTGTCGCCAAGATGGTTGGCAATACTCTCATAGGCTCCCCTACAACGTTGGCGGTGTAGTGAGGCTTCCTGTCTCCTGTGACGACCCTGCGCGGCTTCCAGCCTCGCTGCAGAATGTCGCGCACGTATCTGTCTGGTGGTCTGTCCACCCGCTCCATCACCAGATTGAACTGCTGATTCTGGAACAGATTGCTCCAATATGCTCGTAGACGATGCGCGTATGATCCCGCGCGCGCCGCGTCAAAGGACACCGGCTGGCCCACCACGCTGTTGATGATGGGGAACACCTCCTTCCTGATCTTCGAGTTCTCCCTGTGTGACAGCGGAGAAACGTTTTCCAGCACATATGCTGGCGGTCTCTGAGGCTGCAGCTGTTGCAGCGTGGAGAGGACTCGCACTGCCTGGTAGAACAGTCTGCTGTGCCTGCCCTCCAGACCAGCCAGCTTGCCAGCTGGTGACAGGTCCTGGCATGGATATCCACACACCATGACCAACTGCTCTCCACTCAATGCCCCTGCATGTACAAGGTCAATGAGGCTGGTGTCTTCGATGTTGCTGGGCAGTTGCTCCAAGTGGGCTGCCTCGGCACGGAACAAGTCAGGATGACGGCGGCTGAGCGCCATGCACCTGGCCCTGGCTACCGTCTGGCTGGACTTCGAGATGTCCTGGTAGAGGTACTTGTTAACCTTAACTCCGCAGCGCAAGAGCATCTCTAGTCCAGCACACAGGCCCCCCCACGGCTCATAGCAGACCACGCCCTCTTCTCTGGCTTCCCGGAAGAAGCTCTTGTCAATCACTCTCGTGTCGATCTTCTTCGGCACTTTGAGCTTACCACCCTCCATGGTCTCGTCGCCGTATATCGCTGGTGAGCCTCCGGAATGCATACCCCTGATCGGCCGTACCTGGCGGAGGGCATCCCAGGCGACTCGAGTCAACCTGCCCGAGCACCTGGCCACTTCCGGGTGGTCAGTGTCAAACATGACCCCCTTGTTACACTCCAGCTCTTCTTGGTAGTGTACATCAAACAGTCGATGGACTGCACTGGTCCCCAGCTGCTCCCTGACCATGTTCTCGCAGTAGTTGGCCACCTGAGCTTCTGGGCTCACTTCTGGGCCAAGTGGTGGCTCCCTGGTCACTTCCAAGCAAATGGCGTCTGTGAAGCAGCGCGTTGGCCTCTCGGCACGCCCCGCTTCCCTGGCTCGGTCCCCTTCACGATCCAAACGGGCACCGGTCTCGTCTGCGGTGCTGGGCAGTGGGTACCTGGATGGCACATCCGCGTTCTCATTCTTCGGCCCTGGTCGGTACTGGACCGTGAACTCAAACTCCTGGAGGCTGATGGCCCAGCGTAGGTGTTGACCTTGTAGGTCACCCTTCTCCATGAGTGTTGTGAGCGGCGAATGGTCGGTGATCAGCGTGAAGTGGATCCCGTGCAGGTACTGTCGTAATGTGCGGACGGCCCACACCACTGCCAGCATCTCACCCTGGAAGCTCGCGTACTGTCTCTCGGTTTTCGACAGCGAGCGGCTGATGACCACACAGATGTGTTCTACGCCATTCTCGTCCTTCTGCCCCAGCACTGCGCCAATGCCATGGTTGCTCCAGTCTGTGTAGAGGAAGATAGGCTTGCTGTAATCAATGGGCTTCAAACATCTCCCCGAACACAGGGCATCCTTCAATGCTTGAAATGCCTGGTCCTGCTCCTTCCCCCAAGCTTCCTTGACATCCAACACTTCCTTTCTGAGCAAGTCGTTCAATGGTCGTGCCATCTCTGAGTAGTTGGGTCCCATGGGTTCCCCCACCAGACCTTTGTAGTAGTTCATGAGTCCAAGGATGGAGCGTACTCCAGTTTTGTCCTCGGGCTTGGGCAGCTCCTGGATGGCCTTGCACTTGATGTCCTGCGCGCCAATGGTGTTATAGCCGATGCGGTAGCCCAAGAAGTCCACCGTGGCTGACCCGAAGGTCGACTTGCCCGAATGCAGACGTATCCCTGCATCCCCCAAAGTGCGAAGCACGGCTTCCACATCCTTGATGTGCTGCTCAGCGGTGTCTGAGTATATGCACACGTCATCGACGTACGCCACCGTGCAGTGTTGCAGGTGACGTAGCTCGTAGTCCATGATCCTGACGAAGGCTGCGGTTGCTCCAGCTGCTCCAAACGGCATGGATGTGTAGCGATAAAGCTGGTTGCCCCACCAGAACGCTGTCTTGTCCCTGTCCTCCTCAGTGGTCATGGGAATCTGGTGGAACGCCTTGGTCGCGTCGAGGGTAGTCTTGAACTTGGCCTTGGCCACGCGCTGGTAGAGCTCTTCTGGACGATGTGGTAACGTGTTATCCTTCAGCGACAACCGGTTCGTAGACCGGAGGTCGACGCAGAATCTCGTCGAGGTCCACTGTCCAGTGTCGTGATCCTTCTTCCCCGCAACCACCACGTTGCTGGCGTGTCTGCAGTGCTGCGAAGCCGGCTCGATGAAGCCATATTCCAGCAGTTCCTTGCAGTGCAGGTCGATGATCTCCTGCTCTCCCGGGCTGTATTTCCTCGGTCGTTGGTAAGCTACCTTAGTCTCGTCCTTGAAAGGGATGGCGAAGGTCGCATGTGTCGCGCCCCCATGGTAGCCTTTGATGTCCTGCGGCTTGTTGGCGAAGCAGTAGCTGCACCTCCTTACCACGTTGCGCATCTCCTCCCAATTCTCCTCGGTGAACTCGGGATGTCCTCCAAAGGTGGCATTGAGCTCTGTGTCCAGCCACGCGGCCTCGTCCTTGGTGACCCTGGTCGTGCCCCCTGGCTGTAACGTGTCCAGCACCGTGTGCGGAAGCACCTCGTCCTGCTCTGCCACCATAGCCTCCCATCCGGTGTCCCATTGGCGCGAAGACCTCTGGTCTTCCCAGGCGGTCCTGGCAGTTCTGGTCGGCGAGCCCGAGCACGATCCCACCGTCAGCACGCCCTGAAACTCCCCAGGGGCCACAGCAGCCACCCAAGCAGCCACCGCTAGCAGCAGCAAAAGTTTCAAAATTCTGCTGGTACCCACTGGTTTAACTGGAGGGTGAAGGGTCAGTATGCAAGTCAACATCTTCCACCCCCCTTGCATACGGCCCAGGCCTCCTCCCGCAGACACGCAGGCCACCAGCGCCAAGACTGATATCACATAGACACAGCGCGCCACCTGGTAGCAAGCGGCCGTGAACTGCAGGCGCTGCAGTCGAGCGGCAAAGCGCGGCTTCCGCATGCGCCGCGGAACAGCGGCCAGCGTAGCCGGCCCTGCGGCCAAGATCCGCTGGGCGACCGCCAGCGCGCGACCCACCTGAGTCTTCAGCGCGGCGAATGTGCCACCATCTCGAATCGAGCCGGCGCATGGCAACCCATGGTGGACAATGTGGGCGCCAACTGTCAAGACGCACCCCAGAGTGCCGACCATGTGCGTGAAGTGCATGGCGAGCATGGCGAGACAGAACCGTAGCAATGGCACGTACCACAGCCCACGCCGGGCGTGGTGGAGCCCAGCTACCTCAAGAGCACCCTTGGTCAACAGCAGTAGGTGCCTGGCCAGCTCCAACAGCACTCGCAGAGGCGCCTGTTGATGTGCCCATGGCCCGAGTGGCGTTGCGCGCACGGCCCACAACGCGCGTGCCATGGCTCTGCGGGGCGCTTCAGCGTGGAATGCCCAGCAGGCGACGACCTCACCAAGAAATCTGAATACCTCCATAGCCACCCATACTGCCATCACTGCAAAATGAGGCAGCTGCGGCCACTGCAAGCGCACGAACACCCCCATGAGCAGGAAGCACACCTGAGTGCGCTTCGCCCGCCTATCATTGGCGGGCTGCGTGCCCGGCTTTTCGCCGGGGCTGCTTCTCAGTGACGGGCGCGCCGGGCTGCAGCCGGCCCGGTGCCCCCTTGAAAAGGCCCCAGTGCGCTCTCCCTTCTCCTCTCCTCCCAGATCTCATCATAACTTTGGCGTCTCTGGGGAGCACGCGACGCGCCCATGCCGGCATGCCGACCGCGAGCCGCGTCCTGACGATGAGCGCCTTCCCTGGGGCTCGGAGATCTCCTCCTGCGCTGACCAGCCCGTGGTGAACGCTGCTGTGCGGCACTCTCAGTTGGACTCTGCGGGCGCGCTGCAGGATGGCCTGAAGGTCGAGTGTCGACATGCGCGACGAAGCCACTGGAACGCTCCGGGCTGCTGGGTGCTGTAGAGCTCGGGGTTGATGGCACGTACGAAACGGAGTCCTGCTCTTGTGCAGCTGGAGGCACGGCTTCAGTCTGCTGCGTGCAGACGGAATGTGCCGAGGATCTCAGAATGTCGTTGATTGACTGGTGCTCAGGTCTCTGTGCCATGTTGCACTCCAAGCCCCTGGTCGATATCCCGCCGAGAACTCGGCCAGAGTAGGGTGCCGGCGTGGGCGTGGCTCGCGCGCCATCACGACCATCAAGCCCCGGGCAGTCTGGCCCAAGCGTGCTCATCCTCGCAGTTGCGTGGGCAGCACGAGGTCGTTCTTCATATTCTCTGATGATCGCCTGACGTGCCTGTATCGATTCCGAGAGAGCCGCCATGGTGAGGTGGCTTGCTGCGACCTCGGCCTGCCCCTGCGCCAAACTGGCAGACAGCCCAACCAGTCTTTCACCGATGACCTCCACGCTGTCTTCATCCTCTGTCAGCGGCGACGGTGTTCTGGTGCGACCCGTGTGAGTGCTCACACCCTCAACAGCCGCGAGGTCGGAAGAGTATCCTGAGATGCTGCCGTCTCCCTCCTCACTTCCTGCATCCCCTCCCTCGATTGGGTCCAGGCACCTCATGAAGTCGTTTCGAAGACGCGCCTGCACGTCTGCCCGACGTGCCTCAGCTAGCAACGCCGGGCCCACCGAGGATGTGAACGCAGACAATGGTGCTCGGTGCATCACCGCCACCTTGTTCCAGGTCTCCCAGCTGCAGCAGTCGAACTTGCGCGTACCCGAGGAAAGGTACTCCAAGGTGAACGCCATGCTGCTGGGTCCCCGCTCACTGTAGTAGCGATTGTCCTCAAAGAGGTAATACACGGCCTTGGACCGGGCGTTGGCACGGGTCTTGAAAACCCGTAGGGTGCCCTGCCGTGGGCCATCGCTCAAATGGCCGCTGGCGATCTCCAAGAGCTGAGTGCGATCAACCAGATGCTCCATATGTTTCTGCAAGGTGCCGAGGAGTCCTCCCGTGCAGCCTTTCGACTGCCCACCCAGAGGCAGAAACTCCTCCCTTCGTCCCACTCCTGCGGAGGAAGCGTACCGGTGCAGGGTCTGGCTGCTGAGTCGCTGCGTGTGCACCCCCTTTCCTCGCTCCGCGAAGGGCTTCCCAAGCTGGAACTCGATCTCGCCCATGAAGCAACGGTACTGGATGAGGAAGACCGTCTGTCCATGCAGCGCCATGATCTCCGAGATCCCTCCCAGGTCCAGCCAGTTGGCTTCCCCAGCTGTGTTCTCGCTGCGAGTGGGCGACTCCGGCTCGTAGGTGCCCTGGAACACTGCAGCGTGGTACTCCAACATGGCAGGGTCGAAGACGCCGTTGGGCCAGGTTTGATGCCGTAGACGAAGCGGTGCTGAAGATGGTGGCGGTGCGGAGCCAGATGGCCCTGCCTCATCCCCCCTGACCGTCTTCGACGTCCCGAGAGTCTTGGATGTGCGCACTGGAGGGTTTCTTCTGGCCCCATAAGTGTCCAGCGCGTCCTGTGCTTGCTCCTCTGTCTTGCATGCTCCGAGCATCACTCTCGTGTTGTCCCCCAGGTGCAGGTACTCCACGGCGGCAGCGTTCGTGCCAAACACCTCGCCACTGCCTCCTTCCCCATCTGTCACCGGGTAGAACTTCCCCACCTTGTCCGCTGCGTCTGACAGCGTGAGCTGCGGGATCACCTTCACATTCACGCCCTCCACACCAGCCACCTCCATGTCGTACCTCACCTTCAGACGAGCTCGAAGGTCAGCGATGTCCACTCGCTGTACATACTTTAGATGCTGGTACTGCCAGCGCTGGTCCTTCTCATAGTAAAAAGGCAGCTGGAACTCGCCAGTCATCTTGCCCATGGGGTTCATGATGGTGACGCCTTCCATGGTGTGGCGTACCATGCGCTCCATGAGATCCCATTGGGCGCGAGTGTGCTCGCTGAGTACGCAGAACTGGCGCGCCACCTTGTCCCACATGAGCTTGCCCGTCACGACTCCTGGGTACGTCTGATGGGTGTTGAGGACCTCCTGAACACTCGCCATCGTGTACCTTCCAGCCTCCCGATGGGCACCACAGTCAGGGAGTGGGACCTGCTCGTTGTCCTTCCTGCCGCTCGCCCTTGTGGTCCAGGTCTCTGAGGGTATCTTTGTCTCCTTGTCAACCCTCTGGTCCACCAACGTAAAGTCGGGCCACAGTAGCTCCGTCTCTAGGATGGTTTTGTACTCTCCACAACGCGAGAACTTGACCCGCACAAATCCTGCGTCCACACCACCTCCATCGCCCTCTTCGCAGAGTGTGCACAGACGAGCATAGCCCGTGCGGTCGATGTACAGGCGCTGCTGAGCCCAGCTGCTCTCCTTGTCTTGGTGGTCCCACGGGTTCACTGCCATGCCCCCCCATGGCTGTACGCTGGCCAGCTTGAAGGCAGCTTCGCTCTCGGCCTCCTGCGCCAGCGTGAGGTCTGGATAGCGAGGGTCTGACTGAGTTGTGGTCAGGCTGGCTGGCGCGCGGGACCCCCTCGCATCTGGCTCTTCAGCACTGGACCACTCACCTCTGGTCGCCACATTGGCTTCCCGCTGGCTGCGTGATGATGCTTGTAGCATGCCCAGCATCTGGTCTGTCAAGGACGTACCAGGCGGCGGAGGTTCGTACGTCGAGCCCTCGGTGTGTAAGCTGACTCGCCCAGTGAGCTCGACTTGCATCATCGAGCTGGGTCTCAGGAAGCCCGCCTCCACCATGGACTGGCAGCGCGCCTCGAGTCTCTCCTTCTCCTCCGAGTTGAACCTTCTCAGCCTCATCTCCTCTAGCCATGACGCCAGGCTGTCCATCAGCTCGGGGTGGTTTCGCGAGAATGCACAAGGTGCAGGCGCACACCTCTCCCCTGCGAGGGCCAGACGGTCTTCTCCCCTTGCGCCCAGGGACACTGCTTCACGTGGTGGTAGCTCGCAATCATCAAAAGCGGGGGCAAGAGTGCGCGCTGTCGCGGCATCAACGTCGAAGATCTCGGTCGCCAGGCACACTCTCGGGTCTTCATTCCGCTTGCTCCTTGCATCGACGGGCGGCGTCAACTCGATCAATGGCAACGTGACCTTCTCCTTCATGCCCAGTGACACCGCGGCCTCAGAAGTGGCGACGCCTCTGTAGAGGTCGATGGTCAACTTGAGGGCGTTCTTCAGGGGTCCCGTGCCCACCAAGAAGTCCCACGTCGTGTCATTGGTGTAGGTGACGAAGGCGTGGAGCCGATGCAGAGTCATGTACGGCGTGCCTGCGGCGAGAACCACATCCACGTAGCAGTACTTCGTGAATTCCGCAGGGCTGCCATCACATCTCGCCACCCTGGCCCCTGTCTCTGCATCAAAGATGGTCAAGCCCAACCTGTTGGCTGTCCTGATTGGGATAATGTTGCAGTTGGCCCCCGTGTCCAGGAGAAGCGCTTTGTACAACATAAGCAAGCCTCCAGAGGCCATCAGCGCCATCCCTTGTGCCAGAGACTCGTTCAGGAGCTTGCATACAGGCTGGACCTGCGCCATGGCAGTGAGCTGTTCCTCTGTAAGACCACTGAGCATCTTCTTCTTCAATAGCTCGTACGCCTTGGTCTCCATGGTCCCTGCGTGCAGCTCGCCCCTCTCGCTGAAGTCTCTCACCCCGTAGCTCTCCTGGACGGTGGCCGCTGCAGCTGTTACATGCACCGTCGTCCTCCCCTTCCTGGGCTGCTCCACCATGTCCTCCGGCATCTCGTCCAGAGGAACCTCTTCTTCGTCACTGTCGTCGCCCGACTCCATGCCCGGGCAGTCGTCATCCTCATCGCTGATGTCCTGGCAGTCTGCTGCTGAGGCTGTCGGCACGGGGAGCTGGTTGTTCTCGGCCAGTTCTACCAAGGTCTCCACACCCCTTGGAGCTGTTATGCGACCTTCTGCTACGAGTCCAGCAGCTAGCTTACGGAAAGCTGCTCCCAGGCTCTTGATCACGGAGGCCATGAGCTGCACCTTCCTCTGCATCTCGTCCGCCGCAGGCGCCATGGGCACCTGTGCGTCTGCCTCGTACTCCTCGGGTGTCTTCACTGGGAAGCCCCTCATGCGCTGGGTACTTCCCAGGGCTACTGCTGGAGCCGCCGTGAGTTCAGACTCCGCACTCTTGCACAGCGTCTCGGGGAGTGTCCCCAGACCCAAGGTGTTGAGGGCGCTCGAGAGCTCCTCTTCGCCCATCTCCTCGGCCATGGCTGTGAGTAACTCGGTTGGAGGGCCAGACGACACTCCTACCCCTGCGCTGCCATGGTGGTGCGCGCGTGCATCGACGGTGTGAGTCTCCCTCTCCGCGACGTGCGCTGCGACTGGTTCCTCGTCGGAGCCCTCATCCTCGGACAGCACCTGCGACTTCACGCTGCCCGCACGACTGGCAGTCTTCCTAGCAGCCACCATGCCCTGGTACTCTGCTTTCAACGCCTCGGGATTGCCAGTGGTGCTCTTCTGCTTGTCCTCCGGTGACTGTTTGGCTCTGTACTTGTCCTTCTCGTCGTTGGACAGCTGCTGCCAGTCCGTCACCAGGATGCCCCAGTCAGAGTTCTTGAAGCGGTTCTTCAGATTATACATGCGCAGAGCGGCGTTCTCCGCGTCCCACCACTTGCTGGAACCAAGCCTGCTTTCGTGGAATCCAGCAGGCATCTTGCCGTGTTTATAACCACTCCTGCACTGCTCGGGATCGGACTCATGCCAGCCCCCTCCAAAGCAGCGCAAGCACTTGGGCTTGTCGTTCGTACGCACGCCCTCTGCTGGCGGTGGCGTCTTGTTGTAGGAGGCCTTCTTAGCTCTTTCGGCCACATTCACCTCCTTCTTCATCTTCTTAGAAGGTGGTGTGTCTACCTTCTTGCTGTTCTCCGGTTCGCCTGACTGCGCCACCTCAGAGGACTCAATCTTCTTGATCGAGTTCTTTATGGCCTTGAGGTCAAGGCCATGCTGTCGCGCCTCCCAGGTGGAGTACTGGCAGCCACATCGTCTGGTGATCTCCTGGAGGAAGGTGAGGATCCAAGACTCTGCATCGCCCTTGAGCTTGTCTTGAACCTCGACGATGGCCTCCAGGTCCTTCCAGGTCACCCGATTGGGTGGCGGGAACTGTGCCCTCAGTTGCTCCTTCACCCGCGTCTGGAAGACCTTGATGCGCAGGTTGTCCACGCAGTCCTCGATGAAGGTACGCAGCTCTTCATCGCTCAACACCTTCCCAGTGTTGAGCTGCATTTCCCTGCGTTGGCACATCTTCATGTAGGTCAGCCCATCCTGCCCCACCTCCTGTGGCTTCTGTGTCAACAGATCCACTTTCTCTTGAGTCCCTTTCATCATGAACTTCTTGTCAAGGGCAGCGATGAAGCCCCTGAGCGCGTAGAAGTACTGGGTATCACGGGTGCCATCACGTCCCGTCAAGCCTTTCAGGGAGGTTCCATCAGTCAGATATTCGTCGGAAACCTCCCCTTGGGTGTCTTGGTCCGTCACCGGCCTCGCTATCACCCACGTGGTGCCAGTGTTCATCTCATTGAAAGGGGGCCTAGCGCATGGGATGGTACCCTCGAGTGGGCCATGCTCGCTAGTGTCCTTCAGGACTCGGTCCATGTTGGAGGCCACTACCCCCCCTCTTTCATAGTTCTCGCGCCACCAGCTGAGAGCTTGTGAGTTCTCTCCAGCCAGACACGCGGGGACGATGTCCCACAGATATTCAAAGTCAGGGGGAGTCTCTCTCAGGGTCTTCATCTGTGCTTCGGTGAGAGTGCCAGCCCCGGACCTGAGCTTCTTCCTGACGTTGGCGTTGTGCTGCCGTACGAAATTCTCGCACATGTCGGCGAACTCCCTCAGGAACTTGGGCCGATCTTCTTCCTTGGTGCCCGTGTAGTTGGGCAGCGTACCAAGGTTGACACGAGCGTAGTCAGTGTACTCCATGTCTTCTTCAAAGATTATTAACGGCTCCTGGGCCTGGGCTTGCAGTTGTGCTGGTGCTTGTGCCTCAGGCTGTACTAGTGCTTGGGCCTCAGGCTGGCCACCGGCAGCCCCTTCCTCTCCTTCCAGCTCTGTGAAGTGCTGGCTCACTCGTATCGCTCTCTGGGCACGCCTCTCTGCCCTTTGCTGATCCTGACGGTCAGTCTTGGATTCCGTTGCTACCTTTCTGGTGGAGAAGAGATACTGGTGTGAAGGCTCTTTTCACTCCACACTTCCCAGCTTACCAGTACGGATGAATCCGTCCCTGGCCTCACCTTTCAGTGCTTTGCTCTAAGTAGCAATCACTGCCAGGATAATCTCGTCCACGACTGGTGAGCAAGGTTCCATCTGTGACCCGGTCTTATATTGGCTCTCCCAGATGTCCAGCAAGGTTGCCTCTGCCCTTAGTGTCTCTGGTCCACGCAGTAAGTCAGCAGAACGCCAGCATGAGTCAAGTGACCACAAAGAATGCTGTCGTGATGGTGCCCACTGACAGTCCTGTTTCGCTCCACGCCTTCAGGCGTACCAGTACGGATGAATCCGTCCCTGGCTTTACCGTCTGGTGCTTTGCTCCAGCAGGATGTCACTTCCCGAAATAGCCCAGTACATAATTCTCAACGCTGCAATCATGTTCGCAAAATTAGCAACTGGTTCTGCTGTGACCGCTGTCGCTGTACTTTGCAAGACTGGTGAACTTCGAGTGTCGCAACAGCCTGCTTCACTCAACCTCTTCCAAGGCTTACCAGTACGGATAAATCCGTCCCTGGCATCACCATTCAGAGGTCTCGTTCTTCAGGACTGCTGTTGAACTCTCAGCATTACAGACGACATGTCTGTAATAAGGCACATTTTTGTTTTGAAAAAGACTGTTAATTACAGTTCTGACGCAGTCGCACAAGGACAAGTCCACAAATGTATATCTTCACAAGCAGAAGAATACTGTATCTTACAAATTATCTCATAACACTGCTGTTTTCGCGGTCTTAAGCGAGTCCTGGCTATTTTCGGAATCACTGTTACGAAGGCAAAACAAAAATGAGCGTCTGGCTCACCCCACTCCGCCGCCCTACTTATTCTCGCTATCTCCAAACAAGTGTAACACCCATCCGTATTTCCGTATCTCGTCACTGTCATAACTCCTCGCGCGTATCGTACTGCGCGTGTCATACGTTCGTCACAGAAACTGCTACAGCAAGTGTCACAACCTGGCTGAGGTACACGATAAGCCGTGGTTTGTGACAAGTGCACATCGCTCACATACTTGCCCATATGGCTTATGTTAAGCTTTCAAAAAATCATTTTATGGATATACTTCAAAAGTTTAAGCACCATACGCTCCTACTACACTGTGAATGCACCCTAGCGGGCATCGTGGATAATGGGTCATGTTTGCACCGATTATCCCATTCCGGCTAAAAAAAACCGACTAAAAAGGTGTACGGTTGTTATTAAGCATTAGAGATGGCCAATATATGCACTTCAACATGACGTATGACCCAAATATGATGGGGACATGTGTATAAGATCGATATGATCGCATGGACGCAGGTGTAGCCTGCACATACTATTCCCAAAAAATTATTGAAGATATCGTATCTTTTTGTGCCTTTTTGAATTTTCAAAAAAATGCAATCTGAAAAAGTTGAGGGTGCTTGTCGCAAATGCGAACGCCATGGATATATTGGGTGGATCCAGGCCGGACCAAGCATCGAAGTAATTAATATATGTCCCATTGATACTAAAAATCATTGGGCGCGCCTTCTAGATCCGAACCAATGCCCAATTAAATTCTTGCAACATTGGTCCTTGTGGGAGGACCATAATCGATTATGGTCCTCCCACAAGGACCATGGGGTAGTAGCCATAAGCTCTCGGAGGGGAGGAAGGGGTGGATGCACTATAAGCCGTGGAAGCAGATTTGGGAATTCCCAATGGATTTCGTACCCTTGGGTCGAAAGTCGATCGGCAAGCGCAATATCTATCCGTAGCGTAAACCTCGGAAGATACCCTGAAACGTCACTCTGAAATACGAAACGCAATTCAAGGGGGGCTACATCCTAAGAACTGTAGGGCTATATGCCTAAGGTGAGGGTTTAAAGTGGACTCAGTTCCCCCCAATATCCTAAAACACCTTGAGGGACGCCTCATCGGTGTAAGAAGACTGGTACCAGCTCAACAACAAAGACATCAAAGACAAATACAAAGGTATGCCGACCCTATATTGTGAGGTCACAACTCTTCTAAGAGGGGAGATATCATATGTGTCATACGTGTCATACGTGTCTGTCATACATGGCATACCATGTCATGTCATGTCATGTCTTATGTTATAATGACATACAATCGTCGAGTACAGGATCGCAACGTAGGAACTCATCTCGACTTAGTCTCATCGAGAGATACACGATCGCAAGTAAAACGCGGTATATAAGAACATGGACCTACAAGAAGCTAGCCGCTAGGTTTTAGGCTACTAGCCGTTGAAAGTGTGATGAAATGCCATATTAAGTATGGAAAGTCGTTTAAGAAGCCAGCCGCTAGCGTTTTTGCACCGGCTTCTTATAGGCCGCGTTTTACTGTATTGTCAGTACGGTCGACTATGCGAGGAAGACAGATACGCTGTCCGGCTAAGCTCGCTAGGAAACAAACTGATAATCATATAACTTGTGTCTGGCCGAAGCTTTATGCTCTCGGAAACCCAGACAGTGAAACGATGACTGTACTACTGTACTGTACTACTGTACAGTACAGTGCTAGGATGTCACGGACACGAGACGGAAGCAGGGTCAGGCTAGGGGCTAGTCAGAGCCCATAATAACTAAGCCTAAACCCGAAGTCCAGCACACCACCCGTGGGTGTGACTACCTAGCAAGGCAGGTACAGGGTATACAGCCACGTGATAATAAACAAACACCTACGTGCAACTCGGTGGAAACCGATCACTTCTAGCTGGGTGCCGGGGTCTTGACCCGGTCATCCCACTACTGGGCTAAAGCTAATCAAGCTGCCAGGATGATTGACAAGAAACTCAGCCACTTTGAAGCTGGTCAGCAGAGCTGAGTTCAGCGGTCGGGATGTAAACACAGAGTAATCCCGAAGTGAATTGTAAACTGTCCTTTCGAAATTGAGCACCACCAGGCCCAAGTGGGCAAGGCGGTTCCACAGCAGAAAGTAAATTAATTGAAGAACTCAGACAAGTAGATTCCCATGGCGGTTTGAACATTGAAGAAAGAGATAAAAGAACTCGATCGTCAGGCGGCCAATCACGGATGTCCAGAGAGCCAAGTGGCGGATCCGAAGCAAAAAGATCTCCAGTACACCGATGGACGGTGACTCCGGGCTCAACCAGGCCCCTGTCACCACCGCCCACGGCAACCAGAGATGCCGTAGCACTGGCCAGCAGAGAACAACAGAGCATCGAGGACATCAACGCACACCGGAGAAAACTCGGCGGCGCCCGCGGACGGTACATCGGAGCTGCTAGTGGCGATGCCCCCCTGTCAGAGTCATGCTCAAGAGTGCCGAAGGAGTCAAAAGCCACTTGCTGCCCGCCGTCAGAGTCATTGTCAGAGCCTTGGTCGTTGTCAGAGACTTCAGAGCCAATGTCAGAAGCCTCAATCGTCATGCCAGCAAACAGCGGAGCCGGTGCAGAGTCGCCAAGCTGGAGCGATGGGACAGAACCAGGCAAGCCGAGAGAGCCAGGGACAGCCACTGGTGGGTCATGAGCCGTAGGCACACCACCAGCCACGAGTGCAGAGGGATCCCGAACCGCAGGCGGTGGCGGAATCGAGCCCCGTGCACCCGAGTGGAATGTGGCCAGAGGAAAGTGAGCCACGACGTCATCGTCAGCTGCCGCATCCTGAGCGGAAGCCGCCGCATCCTGAAAGTGCCGCAGAGACGCGGGCTCAGCCGTCACAAAAGAATGCGCCGACAGCTCGCACACCTCTGGGCGACCCTCCATCGTGCAGAGCGACTCGAAGGCGTGCTCATCTCCCGCGTCATAGAAACGCTGGAAACGAACAGCCAAGCAGTCAGTCTCGTAGTCTCCAACCGCACTACAATAGTGGGCAGAGTGAAGACCGCCGTTGGGGCATTCAGCATGCCAGTGCTTCAAACCACTTTTGGCACACACCGCATTCTGGCAGTGGGGCACGAAGGCACCACTCTTCTTGTCAAACGAGACAGGAGGAGCGGTGCCAAGTGGCTTAACACCAGCACGATGATGCTTAGCAGCAGAGCGGGTAAGGTGCTTGCCCGCAGGCGGAGGCCCTTCCCGCTTCTGCCGCTTTAGGTCACGAATGTCCTGTTGCATGCGCTCCAGCTGCTTCTGCAGACTGGACAACGCCGCAGCCAGGTCAGACGCGCCATCGCCGAATGACAGAGCAGAGACAGGGGCGTCAGAGACTTTCAGGCCGTGGCGGAACTGCTCCCGCACACGAGCCTGAATAGTCAGGAGAGACACGCCCTGCCGCTGGTCAGCTCGAGCCAGAGAGTTAGCCAAATCACGGTACAGCCATGAATCGCCGAGAGCCTTCAGAAACTGCCGCTTCACCGCGTCCTCTGGCAAGTTGTGGGAACGCTGAACGTCCCTCAACAGGCCATTGAACTCGCGGATGCCACGGTCAGGATCTTTGCTGCTGGGGATGCGGACCGCCAGCAGCAACTCAAAAGAGTCAAAGGGTTCCGAACGCTCCTGGAGCATGCGCACCACCTCAAGGGCAGCGCGCTTGCCATCTCCAGGAACGTCGGACCCAGAGGCCTCAAGCCAGTCACGGGCAGGTGAGCCAGGGCGAGCCAGAAATGTCAGAGCCGAAAGCAACAACTCATTTGCCTCATGCCTAGCCTCAACCGCCATGTCAATCAAGTCAAACAGGGGAGCAAACGCCGATGACTGAAGCACGAACTGTGCGCGCAACTCATGCATTAACTGTGAAAAAATGTCCATTGCGTCTGCCTCTGTCCCTGCAAAGCGCTCCGATTTGTCGCCAAGAATCTTCGTGGCAACGGTTTTGGCAACCTTCCTGTCGAAATTCTCACGAGCCAGCTGCTTACATTTGTCCAAAATTTCCCTCGCAGCCGCGGTGGTCGGAGCTGGCAGCTGCGGGGTGTGTGGTGTCGCAGAATGTTGCGCACCCACATCATCGAAAATAGTTTCTAATCTACGGACGCGAGACCGCGTCATGTTGTTCGTTGTGGTAACCATGATAGAGAGAGACAGGGGAGAAGGTTGAGCTAAACAGGGAGATGGTGGAAGGACGCTTACAGCGGCCAGATGGTTTGTAGAAGTCTCAGCTGACAGATCAAAATTTACAGGTCGTAAGCGAAACTATGAGAGCGGCCAAAATCAGTCACGTGTGGAACGACCTCGCCGGAGCCAGCGGCGCACGAAACAGACTAACTCTCGCTGCGACGATGCTTCCGTAAAATAAAATAATCCGTCACTAACTGATCTCCTGCGCAGCGAAGGCGAGCACAATGCGTGCCGCCATCACTGCCAAGTCAAAAGGCCATACCGTAAGAGTAATTCACCACCGCCCAAGTGGGCGCTCAACCCCTCCTACGTCCTACTTAGCCGAACATGGCAACAGCAAGGCGCTGTGCCATCATCAGAATCACCGGAAAGCCGGTGCGGCCTATAACCTGCGAGGAAGACAGATACGCTGTCCGGCTAAGCTCGCTAGGAGACAAACTGATAATCATATAACTTGTGTCTGGCCGAAGCTTTATGCTCTCGGAAACCCAGACAGTGAAACGATGACTGTACTACTGTACTGTACTACTGTACAGTACAGTGCTAGGATGTCACGGACACGAGACGGAAGCAGGGTCAGGCTAGGGGCTAGTCAGAGCCCATAATAACTAAGCCTAAACCCGAAGTCCAGCAGACTATGACATGTACAATCACAATGTCTGTCGTCCACTCACCATGAGTGACATCTGTCATCGAGAGGCCAGGTACGGCATCGAGATGGCGAAGCAAGACAAGTTCTTGAAGAACGAACTGTTCTGAGAGGACGCGTCTTCGCTTCAAGCATGAACTGGACAACATGCGAGTATCAATGGCTATTTCGACCAGCCGATACGGTTAGTTCACCCAATGCTCTCGGGTTCACAACCCGATGGTGGTAACGCTTATGAAGCGTGAGGGCATTGAGGTAATATGAGGAGCATTGCGCTCAAGCGGACACTTCTGGACACCAGAGCGCTGCACTCATACCCACCAAGTATTGTTGCGTGCTTGCTACAGTTCAATAGCAGCCGCATAGTCTTTAAGGTCCAACCTTGACACCTGTAATTGCTGCCTATTTTTGCCTAGGGTTTAGGTTTGGGATGCAGGCTTGCCTGCTTTGTTGTGGCACCTCACGCCTTCGGGGTGAGGCGGTGTGATGTGAGATGAGACTTTCAGCCCCCCCCCAGAAGGTGGGGGGCAATCACACGACTCTCTCCGATCACCCCTTGACCCGAGGTGCCATGCCAGCTTGCTCCTGTCACTGTTCCGTGATAATAAAACCCCAAAGTTATTTTATTATCTCATCTTAGTCTGCAGTGCTTTTCGGTGCCACTCCCTGCTAGTGCTTCCATCAGTCTAATGTGTAATATATATTAGTCTTTTCTATCAAAGCTCGAAAACGAAGCTCGAAGTGCCACAAATCGCAACCAAATCTTAAGCATGAGAGCGTAAAACTTGGTTGAGACCCGCATAGCATATGAATGCACATATATATTTATGAACTTATGTATACGATATATGTGTGAAAATGTATACCTACTCGCATTTAATAAGCAAAGTACAGCACGTGGTTTATGCTGTAGTTCCGCAGTGAAACTTTGGCTCGCTGTTGAGTTTCGCACTGGCGCAACTCTTCTGAACATTTCTGAACATGATCGCTTCGGAAAGAAATCGAGATCGATCGGGAATTCCGACCACGGTATCCTATACGCAGGCGCTAGCGCTGTTATTGGTTAGCGATGTTATTGTGTTGCTGTTCAGATCGAGCATCGGCATCGCACCTCCCTCGCATCCCACGCCAGCCCTCCCGGCACGGCAGGAAGAGATCCCTTCCACAGTTAGAGTTTCAGTTTGTCGAAGCCCGTTTCGCTCACCTGCGTTAAGGCCAAAACGGCGAAAGGAAAGCAGTGAAAATTCTCAGAAATTGAACATTTGAACACTGGACAATTCAGGATGTTTTGTGCAAGTAAGTAACTGGATTTCTGTTTCATATCTCTCT
Source organism: Cymbomonas tetramitiformis (assembly GCA_001247695.2). Classification (NCBI taxonomy): domain Eukaryota; kingdom Viridiplantae; phylum Chlorophyta; class Pyramimonadophyceae; order Pyramimonadales; family Pyramimonadaceae; genus Cymbomonas; species Cymbomonas tetramitiformis. Next base: position 26,813 of record LGRX02006123.1, read on the forward strand.
ACCGTCAAATTCGAAATATATGCCCTTGTCTTAGTGCATCTTTGTACTTCTTGAAGTGTTGAAGAAAGAATCTTATGCGCTCGCTTCACTCCGATTCACCTAGTGTATGCTCGTGTCGTAACACATGTCCTGTGAAAGCTCAGATTTCGCTTCTGATGCGATTTTTCGTTTATTGTACTACAGTTTCTGGTCAGACTCCAGAGGAACCTGTGGTCAGCAAGGGTGGCCACCTCTTCGAAAAGCGTTTAATAACAAAACACCTGCAGGTACCTTGCGCTGCTGCGCTCCCCAGTTATTCTGACCGATCGACTGATCACTCGATAGAATGTTTAAATGTGTGAAAAAAGCCTTTTCTTCAACGTCTGGCGAGCACTCTGGTAGAGCAGTAGTCGCTTCCGTATCGGTGTGAAGTGAACCTCAACGTGTGTGTTGGGTCTGGAAAACCTCACATAAACATAGTTTTAGGCCCGACGCCTACCTTGGTTGCTCTCCACCACCGGCCTAAGTTTAGTCTAAGTTTCACAGGAAGAAGGAAAGTGTCCTGTGACTGGTGAAGCTCTTGCCGCCGAAGACCTGACGCCACTCGTCACAAATCCGGTATTTTCGCCTTTGCTTCTTTATCCCAGTTCTATTGCCGAGTACGTGTACCTCGTATCTTTAGCATCGTCGTTACCTTGTCGAACAAAACCACTCTTTCGTTCTGTTCCGCATGAGCGTGATACATTTTTGCGATCTAATGTGGCATAGATCATGGGGAGTGAGATCTGGCAAGCGTTTCCTCCGCTCGTTTGTCGGAAGTTGGCCGAGTGGATGGTTTATGTATACAGGCAGTGAAACCCAGGCCACCTGCTGCTGCGAGTATTCCGGGACTACTTACTGTTTTCCAAAATGTGAGCAAAACCCTGAATCTCTTCCTACTTGCTCGAAGGCGTTGATCGGAATACAAGAAAACAGGTGGCAACAACGCAAATTCGTGATATCCTCGTTAGTTGAAAAACGAGTTGTTTGTTCGAGACTGGTCCTGATTCCCTGGAGATGCACCGGTCGCGGACGACCCTTTGAACGATACCTCAAGATCTATCCGCCTTACCTCTTGTTACCCACAACTCGAGCGCTCAGAACAGCTTTTCATATTCCGCGCGTTCACGCGATAAGGAGTTCTGGCATATCGGCTACATGCCTAAGCTTGGCTGAGACTAGGTCGTGCATACATCGTGTTCGGGGAGTCTGCACCTCTTTGATATTTCGTCGACCGAACACGTGATCAACTTCTTAAAACAGCACTTGCACGTTAACCCTTTCAGTCGCTCCAGCCATGCTTGGATTCCGCCTCTACTACCTAGATAACGTGTCCCAAAAGTTGATAGCTGAGTTATCCCCACATTTGGTCTCTAACAAACTGAAAACTGCTCACGCTCTAGGAATGGGACGCGGTGATGCTCGAGCAATACTCTCTCCGAGAACAACTTAACAGTGTCCGGCAAGAGTTGAGCCAAGCATTGTATCAGCACGATGCCGCCTGCCGCGTCATTGCCCGCTTGAAAGAGGTGCCCACCTTCAGCTAATTCTTTTCTGCCCTCAATCCTGCCTTGTTAAGCTGCTAGCACCCGGGAACACAGGATAGTTGTATGCTTCGATGGGAAGAAGTTTGAGTTAAGGTTGAGAACACTTTAGGCTAGACAGGTTCGGAAGGGAACGGTATTTATTTGTCTCCTCAGATATTCACACTAGTTTGCTGACTTTTTTGCGATGATGGTGCTGGCAGGAACGAGATCTTGCTCGCACAGCATTGGCCAACGCACAGCTGACGCCCGCTGGTCCAGAGGTATTATCACCTCGGTACATGTTGTTATAGACTGAAAAAAATAGTAACCTGACCTTGTGTTCAGATAGAGGAGCGAACCAATCGCGTGTGGTGGTGAATGAGCCAGGTTGGTACCAAGCGCCCTGCAGAGGAGACTACTGAGGAACCTGCAAAGAAGGCAAAGGTGACAACTTCCCGCCAGCATTGATTCTGCCCTACCGCCCTCACTCCCTGAAGCATATCGGCAACTGCTTCTGTTGCACTCTGTGTATTCGCTGGGCGTGTGCAGTGCCGCGCGGGTTCTCAATGTGTTCTTTGAGTGTTCAATCTGAAGCTTGCGTTTCTCCAACAGGCGCAAGGAATTACCGCGGAGGTGGTTGCTGCCATGACTACCCTTTCGAAGGAACTGTCGAAAAGCCGTAAGAAGCGACAAGTAAGTACCGACGTTACGGCTCACCGTCTTTTCTTTAAACTGCGATCCCTGTGACTGCTAGGTTAAAATCTTTGGCTGGCTGGAGCCATCTGGCCCGTGCTCGTTCTCGTGTACCCCGACACTGCAGTCGTGGGGCCTGTGTTAGCGCTTTGGCGTACTCGTCGTCGTATACATTTTGTCAGCGCTGACGTTGAGTGGGTGAGATGCAGGCACCGCCTACTTTGGCGACACCCGAGGAGATTGAAAAATATACTTGTATTACGAGTCAGCCTTTGCATAAGACTGCCAAGCAGGGAATCACCTGCGTGGACGTGCATCCTGGCAACAAGGTTTGTGGCCCGTGCAGAGCTGCCCCCAACAGGCGGCCCACTCGCATATTTACGTACAACGTGCTTCGAAGCAGGATGCTCAAGGTCATAGTTGCACAGGACGGAGGCCCTCAGAAAGACACCAGGACACCTTCGGTAGCTAGATTATAGCCTCGTCGCTCCGTCACAAGTTGGAGGCTGAGCAACCTGTGGGAGCCCTCTTCTCAGGACTTAGTTGCAACGAGTGGAGTGGACGGCAATGTCGTGGTTTTCAACCGCAAGGAAGGCAAGATCACTTCAACTATCACTGGGCATACCAAAAAGGTCACAGGCGTTCAGTTCGTCAAGGACTCTGACGTATTGGTGTCGTGCTCTGCCGATAAAAGTGCTCGCATTTGGAAACAAACGGTGCTTTCTCACCCTTCGGTATCCCCATTGTCTGCAGTCTTCCACTTTCTGCAACGTGGTGTTCTTTCTGTTGTGTTGTTCATCTCGTGTACTGTTGCTATGTCCACTTTACTTTTAAGAAGTCGAATGCGCCTTGTGTTGAGACACGAGCGCTGAAAATTTCTCCTTTACACCCCTGAGTTTGGAACAGCGTTGAATGTTTCGCAGTTTTTTCCATCTTCTGTTTTGGGTTGTGTTCTGCTGTGGCAGCCCGTCCCGCTGGGCATATTTCCCCCAGTTTCTGTCCTCCACTATTCCTTATTCTGCTCTTGAGTCCTGCACCGCACGCTGCGGTGGTGTTGTTTGTTGAAGACGCACCAGTTCTGTTGTTTTCGTCAGAGACACTTTGCTTCCCTCATCGTATATGCGTCGTCCCTGAACACGGTGAGTCGAGCTCCGGTCATTGTCTCAGGTGTCGCAGGTGTCGCAGGATATGTTGCGGGGGCTGTCGGTGCTACCTGAATTTTCGCACTGCGAGTGTTGCAGGACGACGGTGCGACGTATGATATGGTAAAGAAGATATCCGAGCACTCCGCAGAAATCACAGCGGTGCGTTGTGTTCTGGCTCCGATGCTCCTCCCCAACGGAGCCTTTCGTCTCACAGATGGAACTACTAGCGGAAGCGTGCGACTGCCTTTCATGCGCAAGGAAACTGCACTTGGCGCCATCAACCTTGGGCTATGCTTCGTGTTTGCGTCCACCATGACGTAGATATCCTCCGTGTACCCTTCAAGCAAGTATTACTTGACTGCGTCCCTTGCAGGGAAGTCACACGGGCCGCTGCTACATTTGGGCTTTACTTAGCTGTCGACCTGCCTTTCGCAGATATCCGTGCACCCTACAAGCAAGTATTTCATCACTGCGTCCGCGGACAAGACTTGGTGCTTTTATGACATCGAAACCGCCTTGTGCCTGACCCAGGTGATATCCGCGCCTTCCAAATCGTGCCTTTCATCCGTGCCTTCCAAACCGTGCCTTCCAAACCGTGCCTTTCATCCGCGCCTTCCAGGCAAGGATTGAAGGACGTCTTCTATGGCTCTCCGGTCCCGTTGGTGATTGGAGGGAAGGGTTCGCTTATCAGGTGCAAAACAGCACGGTTATGGAAGGATTCACCTGCGCCACTTTCCACCCCGACGGTGCGCCTTCCTCTCCCGGAGTTCACCCAAGCGTGCCAGTTTCTTTCCCGCTGCTCGTCTGAAACAAATGCCGCTTGCATTTCAGACTTTCATGATTTCTTTTGACTTGACTGGAATGTACGGACGCCTATTCTCTCGGGCCATATTCGGACTTGATCTCAGTTGAAATGTGCTATGCGCATATGTGGACGTGACAATGCAGGTCTTATTTTGGGAACGGGAACTCATGAGAACTTGGTTCGCATCTGGGACGTCAAATCTCAGGTGTGACTTTCCAGCTCTGCATGCGTGGCTGCCTCACCAGACTTGACCCCACACAGAATAGCTTGTGTTTGTTCGTGACGTGGACCTCACGAGTCATTCTCTGTAGAATAACTCGACTTCTGTTTACCAGGAAGGCTGCATGTCTTTGACAGGGTCTGTTGACAGGCTGTTTGTCGATTCCAAGGGCTTCTGCCAGTGGTAGACTAATAGGGTATGTGACTGGCTTGACTTGCTCACCGGTGGGATGTGTCAAGCGCAGGAAAATGTGGCAAAGTTCGAGGGGCACAAGTCGATGATCACTTCCATGAGTTTCTCCGAAAATGGTTACCACTTGGCCACTGCTGCAGCAGATGGTGTTAAGTTGTGGGATTTGCGTAAACCGAAAAATTTCCGCAAGTGAGAATTTCTTCCAGTCGCTCCAGTAAAACCTCGTTGTGCGGTTTTTTTGGTGTTGATTGGGTAGTCTGAGAGATGTCACCTCGGGGAACAATCGGTGGGCCTTTGGGTGGAAAGTGGGGCTGGAGTGCTAAAACTGCCAGGGAGAGCAAGTTCTGGTTTGCCAGGGAGTGTTGCTAGTTTTCAGGGTTATGGGTGTATACTGTGGACAGGTGCCCACGCAGGGTGTAGCCAACCTAAAAGCAGAATGTGCAGTGCCCTTACGAAACTCTGTTCAGCCTATTTGGGCGATCTACTTCCTGTGCTAAAGGGTGCCTGTGTGTACAGCTTGACTCCTTATCCGCAAGGCGTTATGACCACCGCCGTGAAGTTTGATACTAGCGGTCAATATCTTGCTGTGGGAGGCAGTGACGCCAGGATTTATGGTGTTAAGCAGGTAATTGTTATTGTTCTTCGCCCTGTGTCTGAAGATCTAAGCTGTACTACAGGACTGCAGTACTTCAACAAGCTGCGTCCTCTTTTAACCTGCACCTCTTGTAGCCAAGCCTTAAAGGACCGAGTGGGGCTTACTAACGGTGCTTGGAATTACCACCTTTCACAGGACTGGAATGTTGTTCAGACTTTCTCCGACTTGCCAAAATCTGTGACATACACACTGTTCGGTGACGATGCCAAGTCCCTATATGTCACCTCCATGGATCACAACTTGCGTGTATACGGCGGGGAGGAATAGAAGAAGGTGGCAAGCCTTGTATCACTGGATGAAATGTGAAGAGGTGCGCGTGTTGCAGTAGTATGTTTTTTTCTGAATGGCAGTATCCCAATGCTGACTACGATACTCTGTATGAAGCCTAGCTTCTCTTAGCAGAGGTTAAAATAGGTGTATGGAGCAAGCGGTGAGCCCGTGCAACACTTAAGCCTAAGGGCCTTTGGATGCAGTGACATTTTCTGCGCATCATGTCATGCTCTGTAGTTTACAGCTTGCAGCCTCAAGTATTTGATACATGTAAAGCTGCTGAGATATTCATGGGGGATGATCAAACACCACTAGGATTGGCCCTAGAGGTGTTGAGCCAGCATGTATGCAAAATGGAAATTAGATGTTGTTGTTTATACAATTATATTTGGAACCCACTTGTCATAAACCATTTGATAATTGGGTTCATTGCCCTGAAGATTGAGTAGAATGGGATTCTACTTTCCAGTGAGTTGTTTGATTGAATGATTCCACTTGACAGGCAAACATAACTTGAGAGGCCCCACTGATTTTAGGCGGTATACACCAATCCTGAATTATGTAGATGTTTATACCCATTCGCACATCAGATCGCAAAGTGAAAAAGTTTAGCATGCCCTCTTTTCTATTGTCTTTGATTAACAAACTTCACTACATTCCGCCACAGACATTGATGACGTACTATGGTCGTCATATCATAATGGGACCAGGACATTTGGGATAGGCTGGGGACGGGACATTTGAGACACCCCGAGTCAGCGCGAATGTTTTGGCATCACTTTGACATGAGATGATCTAGATGGAGTAATCGGCGAACATAGAATTTTTGCCTGCATCTAACGGGTCCATAATTCTTACATGATTAATCCCAGCACACGAGATCTCGGGTTCATTGGCAAGGTTGGCGGCCCCTCATTGGCAGGCACAGCTGACTGAACGTTATTTAGGTCTGATGCATCGGAGACCTGCCTGAGACCTTCTCTGACTCGAGAATTCCAGCATGGCATGCATACGGATGAAGGTTCACACATTTTACAGTCCGATCAAAAGAATTGCAACTGCTGAAATTGGTCCAGAAATCACCAAATACCTCTGCTGGAATCTTGGCCCACGCCGGGTCATTTTCTTCAGTCCCAGGCAACCGCATCACTGTCGAAAGCTAACCAAATCTCTACTGACTTTCTACCAACCACATAATGCATTGTCTTTACCACCTGAATTTTCGAGACCCGCATGGTGCGATGGTGGCCTTTCCAGCAAAGTCTGGCAGTGGGGTTCAAGTAGCGCCACTTAACTTTACTTTCAGACTCATTCACTTCTACAACTCTCTTAGATGCAGAACGGGACTGTTGGAATTTCTTACCGCGGAACAAGAATCCATGCTCATCTGCTTGAGCCCTATTCGTGGACGCCACCAAGATACCAAATAGCGATGGCGATGTCTCAGGTAGAAAAAAAAACAAAGTAGTAGGAATTAAATATCTCCGAGCCGTTGAAAAACGAAAAAGTTAAAAGATTTGTTTTTAAAGAATTAAGTAATTCACGACTGAAATATGAACCTGCTACTTTTTCTAGGAATACTTTTATAAACCTCGTTTTGGAATTAAAATCAATAAAATGTTCACAGTAAGCTGCATTTACGGGAGAATGAAAAGACGAAATGGGAGAATAAAACCATTCAGGTGTGTTTGGGGAATACCGATGGCACCATGACTAACGGTACAGCGTATTAAACGGTATGCAAGATACAGTCACGATACTGTACGATATAGTGACACGGTCACGGTAGCGGTACACGCACGGTGTATTGGTATATTTGTGGCATGACAAATTTGAGGGGAACACCTATCCCACCTCTCCCCACAGTTATCTCCGTCAGATAGTCAGGGAACGACACCGTTTCGGAAAAGTAGGCTATCCCCATCGCAGCGTCTGAATCATCGCTAGTTTTCCCCAACCGCACATGTCACATTTTCTTTGTTGTTGACACAACTGCTTCACGCGTACATGTTTTCCCCAATCGACTATTCTATATTCATCGGAAAATCTATAAATTGTAACATTTACAATCATCGTTCATTAATCTATATTTGAAATCTCCATACCCTATCGATGTTTATAAATCAGGGAACCCTTTGCAAAATGTATGCTGTATATTATTAAAAAATGATCACAAAGAAAATTTGGCTATCTTGAATATTGGAGTTGTTATCAATGTTATAAATCATCCGGGAACCCTTTGCAACATTTGATGCTATATATGTTTGGAACTGATCACATAAATGTAATGTTAGCTATCTCAGAGCAAGTCGGCACCCCCCCCGCTCTCCCCTCCCCCCGCCCCCGCGTCGACCGGGCCACCTGGTAAGGAGGGGGAGGTCCCGGATGTGTGCACATTTTTCAACATCCCTGGTCTATACAATGCCAAGTCCTGCGAGTACTCTGTACTGCGATGCGAGAGGAGAATCTGTGAGAAACCAAACTAAAATGTTTCCTCTAAAAATAAAAAACATAACGTAGTAGTCGAATGACACATTCTATTTTAGTCCATATTTTTCGCGGGCGGTACGCAAGATTAAATGCAGAATTGCAGTTTGCAGATATTACTACATTTTCAGCGAGCGGTTTACATGAATGGAATTACAGTCCCGAATTTCAGGCGCCACGCCAGCGCGATGGCGCGATGGCGCGGTCCCCCGCAGCTCGCGCTGCGCCGGCCTATGTGTTGTTCCAGAGGCCCAAGCGAAAGACGCCATCGCCCGCGACACGTGCGATGGCCACAATACTATCGAGGCCCTTTATATCGTATACACGACACACGAAAGTCTTAGGGTCGGAAATGCATGTTTCAAATTCAGGAAATTTGACACTGGCTACGGTTGTAATCTTACAGTGGGAGTGGCAACCCCACAGTGAAGCTCGAATATTTGGTGTGCCGGCGCATACAAAAAATATGGGCGCCACGCCGGCGCTTGGCGGAGCCGGAAATTCGTGGCGCCACGCCAACCGGCGGAGTGCAACGGCACATCCTGCCCAGAGTCGCGCCGCGCTGGTGCCGATCTCAAAAACCCAAATCGCTCCCTTGGTTTGCAGATGTTACTACATTTTCAGCGAGCGGTTCAGATGAACGGATTTATGTTTATCTCAAGTTTTCTGAACGGTGCCGCGCGCGGTATAATTATAACACCAGATTGCAAATCCTGAACAAGGAGTCGCAGTATTAAAAACAACTCTTCTATAATAGTCAAATCGTGTTATATTTTGTCTGCACTGCATGAACAACTATTTATACAATTTTCTTGATGACAGTCTTCTTCCTTTGACGAGTCGATTGCTGGCAGATTCATAATCAGATTTTATTTGGCAATCTACGAGTAGGTCTACCGGCATATGGGTAAATTGATGTGATGATGCTGCCGGGAGCAACTTTGCACTATTCGCGCTGTGCGGTTTGCGGTTGTTTGAGGCTTGTCCGGTATTGTCAATAATATTTAAAGGTACCCTCATCTCATCATACGAGGAATGCAAAAGAAAGACATGATCTAGACCAAATTTAGATCAAATCTAGAAGCCAAAGCGGTGCCAAAATCGGACATTTATGGATTGTTTGACGAGGCGAGAACTGGATATTGCTGCTTTACGTATGACCGCTTACTATTGCATTCCGGATGGGCGGACGCTGCTGCATCGTCGATTTTTTAATATCACCTGTCGAAATAATAAATTGATGGCAAACTTTATCACTCCAAACCAACGGAGTATGTTATTTGACCAAGGAAATTGATTGATTCTAATATCGGTATCATCTTTGCATATAAATCAATATAAATGCCTGTAATTACAAATCAATTATTTATGATGACTGCAACCAATAATTACTGTTTCGGGCACCAGTAGATCCAAGGTACATACTTAGAGAAGTTTGACGCACATACCAACCATCTTCACTATATTCAGACAACTCTTACTCGGCGTAACTAGACGAGGCCATCGTTGATCGAATGCTCAATACGTATGAACTCACTCACTCATCCACATACTAAGATCGCTATGTATTTGGCTGACGGACTGGAGATAATACCCGCGTTACCCCACAGCACGGACCAATGAAACATCTTGACTGAGTCGATCTCAGATAGACATATTCCCAGCTGCTATAATCGGGCTGATTGCATTTTGATGCTCAATATGGAAATCCACATCGAATGATTCTGATTAAGCTCAACTTCAATGGGTCGATTTTAGTTCACCCCTCGTTTCATTGATCAATTATGATTAACCATATATGAACATCAAAATCTATTGGATGGATATTGGTATCGATAATATACACAATAATACACAATATACGCATACAACGTTGTAATCCAATAAGGTAATGATTGTAATGTTACACTATGCTTCAGCTCAAGCGCATTGCGTCGTCTCTTTTAGGAATGCGCGTGGTGTCACGATAAGGTGAAAATCTGGGAAAACGAGCCCTTCCCTCAAATGGTGTCACTTTATTTTTCGCTCGATCGGACGGCAGGTTTGCATCCTAGTGACACTGTGACTGTTGCGACCACGGTCTGACCGCCGGTTAGTATACTTGACTTTTCATTTAAATCCCAGTGTTCTACTACAATTACATTCAAATTTGAGGTGGTCCCATACTTAAGGCACTATTTTGTTCATTTCCCTCGTCACCTTCAATCGCGGAGTCCACATCCCCATCCCCATCCACTTCCTCACCCATCTCATCACCACTTGTTTCATCCCCAGCCCCATCCCCGTCCGCCTCGTCGCTTGCTTCGTCCCCACCCGTGTCCACACCCACATCCCCATCCACCTCATCACTTACTTCATCCCCATCCTGGTCCACCTCCCCATCCACCAACTCGCTCTCGCGATCATTAGAATCTCCCTCTGCGCCAACATCCTGTGATGCATCATTTTCGGCATCGAATGTTCCAACCTCACCCAGTTCCGCATCGTCTCTCTCGATGTCCGGATTCTCGATTGCAGCATTGCCCGGTTCCCGTGGTTGAGCTGCGCCACTGTCGTCAACTTCGGGTTTGCTGGCATTGCTATCCGACTCCAGGCCGTCTTCATTTTCATCCAACGACTCTTTTCCCGCAGCACCATATCCCTGAAAGGCATCTCCACAGTTCCACAATTTGCCCCAACACTCCCTCAAGCCGCCAGCAATGGCACACGACCACAAAGGAGGCATCGCCTTTCATACCGCATCTCCACAACTAATGCATCGACACGTGCAGAACGACTGACCAATGCACGCATACGAGTTGATCTGGGAAGACTAGGATGCCGACTTGCAAGTCCACGACTGCCAGCTTGCAATTCCCAATCTCAATCTCAAAGTACGCTTCGGCACATGACAATCCTATATGATTTCTATCACCATGTCAACCTTTCCCTCCCGACAATGAAAAGTGACTCCCGTGATCATCACTGGAGGAACCGCCATACCCGTGCTAGCTCTTCATCCATTTCATCCACATATTTATCTAGGTCCTTCATCACCTGCCATCCCCGATTGCAGTTCCCCTGAGGAACGTATCGACGGGTGCATCGGGCACCGTGAGCGTGGCCAAATCATGCGCCACGGCCTCTTTGGCCTCCAGCATGCCGCAGCACCAAAGTGACATTCGGCACGAATCAACTAGCTTGAACAGCCCTCCTGTGTACCTGCAGCTGCAGCAAAAGGAGCGCAACAGTGACGACCGCCGTCTCCAGCGCAGCGTGTGGCAGGGGTCTACCTTGGGACTCCCTGGGATGTACGGCGCGAGCTGCTGCAACGCATCGTCCTCGCGGACCTCAATGAATTCAACGACATTCCCACCCTGAATACAACGGGGAGGCCTCACCACATCAGCACTCGAGCACTGCAACGCGGAGAGCCAAATGGCAGGGTAGACACTGCACGCACTGCAGGCCTCGAGAGGCGGGAGTGGGAACTTGTGGCTAAAGATGCGGTACCTTGACACAGACACAGAGGAGTGGCTTGGAAGTGGGCCGACGCGCCGGCAGCAGCTCGAGCTGGCTGATGGCCTCGCTCTTGGGTAGGTCTAGGGCGACTTCTTTCACCAGAACCGCTGTGGCTAGTGAGTATACCCCGACCTGCGTGGGTACGCTATTCCCCTCCAACTCAACCTCGAGCCATCGCCAATGGGAGGAGTTCAAGTTGCCACGGAGTGCCTGCTGGATACTGTATGCAGAAGCACACAGGGCAGGGGGGGGTGGTGGACCTGATTGGGGCCAATGGGTACGTAGAGGTAATCGGTGCCGAGGGCTTGCACCGTCGGATGGAATGCGTAAATCGGGGGATCCTGCCCGAGGGAGAGATCGGGAAAGTCGATTTGAGGGCACGAGGGCGCCATTAAGCCTCCATCGCGCAACACGGGGAGCAGATGTGCGCTAAAGTAAGCCGGGGAAGCGCGCCCTTGCTCTGTGCCTCCGCCCCCCTCTCCGCCCGTCTTTGTAGCTCTCAACAAGTGCCCTCGAGCAGCTGCCAAAGCTCGCCTCGGCCGTGCCTTCGTCAGTGTCGAGGCTAGTAGGATCTAGGGGCTCATGCAGTCATCTCTCAAGCCGTTCTGCTTCAAACCACTTTGAGAGCATCCAGCCGTGCGCCATCTAAGCTGCCGGCTTCCCCCGGCCGGCTTCGGTGCCACTCGGTCCCTTCGCTCCCTTCCAAGATCCACGGCAGTCTGCCAGTCCCAAATGCCTAAACAGCGGCCCCGTGGCCCGCCGGTCTGACACCCCCTTCGTATTTACCAGCCTATGTCTCTTTATGTGGTCCATCCGTGGCTATCCGTCACTCGTCAGCACCTCTAGCTTTCAGCGGGGACGGGCATTCTCAGTCAAAACAGAGGGCGACGATGGCAGCCGGTGCGGTGTAGCGCTGTGCGGGAACGAAGGTGACGGCAGAGGAAGGCGTCACCCTTTGGGGCGAGGATGACGAACAGATCCTTGCGGGAGGAGCTGTGCGTGATGGCTGCCGCCCTCACCTACTTGCCCGACATCCCCCCACAGCTCACTGTCCACCGAGAAGATGGGACGCAGGGCGGAGGCTGCATATCTGCCGCAGAGGCTTTACATAGAAGGGGGGGACCCTGGGTTGTCTCGCAGGAGCATTCTGGCGCCTCTGCCTCTTATTTGCTCCGCTTCTGCCACCATTCTGAGGGGCCCTGAGCTCTGGTTGGCTCCACCGCACCTCGTGCTCCACGAGCTGGCGCACGCACTCGCGGGCTAGGGGCGGGCTCCCCTGGCCCTCTGCTCCCTCATGTACACGTAAAATCTCGATCTGCCCGTCCCTGGTGAAAACCCCAACCCATCCGGTCCACACTGCCTCACAACCCCTCACTCCCTAAGCCTTGGTTCGCAGTGCGCCAATACACATCCACCCCTAGCCCTCGTCCACAGACATCTCACACCTCACCTCCATTCAATCCCCACTCCCCGTTACCGGAATGGCACCCTCGAGCTTCCTCCTTCATGACACCCCCTCGAGCTTCCTCCCTCATGCCACCCCTCGAGCTTCCTCCCTCATGACACCCCTCGACTTCCTCCCCTCGACACCCCTCGAGCTTCCTCCCTCATGACACCCCTCGAGCTTCCTCCCTCATGACACCCCTCGAGCTTCCTCCCTTCATGACTCATCCCTGCGGGTGTCATAGTTTGGAGTCTGTGGTGTCAGCATCTGTCCTCACCTGGGGCTTGCAATTTGCGCTTGGTTGGCTGGACGATCCAGTCTTATCCTGAGGCGCACCCACACATGCCGTCCCCAGGTCGGCATCGTGACTGCCATCAGCCCATCGGCCGCTGCAGCATTCCACAGCGCAGAGGCTGCGGCCCCCCTCGACTGCCACCAATCAGCCAAGATGGGAGCTTGCACGAGGGAGCTCAACATGTCTGCAGTGAACAGGAACAGCGGCGTCCTTCCACCCGAGGCCTCCTCCCTTGCAGATGTCTCGATCACTTCCTAGTCCTCCTTCCCCACAGCCCCCAGCTGCAGATTGCTCATCCCGCTTCGCCCTATCCTCCACTGCCATCTTCCTAAGCACTCGCCACCTTCGTACTCCCTCCACCTTCCCCGGCGGCGCCCTCCCCTCTCTTGCCGATCTCTGATGTGGGCGCCTGTTCCATTTGATGCGCCCCCGCATGCACCACTCTCTGACCCCCTCGGCCCCCGCATGCACCACTCTCTGACCCCTCCCCCGCATGCTCTCTGACCCCCTCGGCCCCCGCATGCACCACTCTCTGACCCCCTCGGCCCCCGCAAGTGCAGGAGGCGGCAGGCATAAAAGGCACACCTCTTGTCCCCGGATCCGGGCATGTTTTGGTACATCACCATCCAAGTCAGCATATCTCCGCTGCACCCCAGTGCACCCCACCGCATCAGCATATCTCGATGCCCGAGGGGAGGGGCACTGAGAGCAGGGGTGCCTGGGGGGCGTGGGGAGGGGCAATGAGAGCAGAGGAGCCTGGTGGAGTGAGGGAGAGACAATGTGAGCAGGGGTGCCTGGGGGTGGGAGGGGCAATGCGAGCAGGGCGCCTGGGGGTGAGACGATGTGAGCAGGGGGTGCCTGGGGGAAGGGAGGGGGATGAGAGCAAAGGAGTCTGGGGAGGGGACGGACAATAAGAGCAGGGGCGGCTTGGGGGAGAGACGATGTGAGCAGGGGTGCCTAAGGGGAGGGAGGGGGGGACGAGAACAGGGATGCCCTGGGGGGAGGGTTGCAGCAATGCAGCGAGGACACGCTTCTCCGGCGGCATCCTTCGTCTCCACGGGGTGCGGCTCACGCGGCGCGAGCGTCACCGAGAGAACGAGAGAAAGGCGTACGGCGGTTTTGTCAGAGACTCTGTACACGTGAATCGCGCTCGTGACTCTTGCGCAGTGCGAGTCTTTCATGTGAGATTCAAGGATTGTGGAAGCGTGAAGACTGTTGCTACAGTCTGAACTCAGAAATGTTGCAATTTCCAGGCATGCCAATGCGCAGTCGTGCCGTAATGGATATATCTGCGAATTTTTTTTGAGCACCAGAATTCGCAGATATGCTTTTGCTTGAGATGCTTTTGCGCTGGGTTGAACGAGCCAGCTCGAAAAGCCACGAGGGTCCTTTACCCCTCAAGTAGTATATCCGTGAATTCTGGTGCTCAACCAAAACTTGCAGATATATCCATGACGGCACGCCTGCGCATTGGCATGCCTTGGAAAAAGCTCGCAAGCGCTTGTTGCGATAGCTTGCGACATGTCTTAGTGCTGGTGACATGACATGACAAGACAAGGCTTAATTTACAATCGCGCGAGTTCGAAAAACCGCCGTAAGACGTGGCACACTTTGCTCGACTAGGCTGCGCTCCGAGGCGGGCGGACCTGGCGGGCGCTCGCCGCTGGCGCTCGTCACCCGAGCTTGGCCGCTCCTGGGCCGCAGCGCCATCTTGTCCCTCTACCTGCGCCGCGTCCTCGTCATTCTCGTGCGCCTCAAGGTCTCCCGCCAGGGCCTCCGCCTCTGCGGCCCTCGTGTCCTCCTCGTCGGGCCATTGGTCTTCCTACACTATCAGCATCCCCAATCCGCCCCTCCACTTACCCCCTCTTATTTGGAGGCATTCGGGATTCACCTCCCCCCCATGGAGCCTGCGGCACCCTCGCTGGCCTCCCCACCTCGCACACACGCCACACCCCTGTGGATGCGACCCACTACTTGAGCCAGCAAGCCCCACTGCCTGTTCCAGGACTTACGGCAACTGCTAGACCGTGGTATGGGTGCACCGAGCACGAAGAGGGTGCGGTCGCGAAGGGCTTGGTATGGGAGGGCAACAGCCAAACCGGGGGGGCCAGGGTGCACCCTCTGCTCCTCAACGGAACTGCCAGCTGGCATGATTCGGTCCGTCAAGATCCGACCCGCAGAGCTCTCACAGCCAACCTCAAAACACACGCCCCCAACCGGCCTGTAGAGGTTGATCTGGTGGAGGCGCAGGCGGTGGCCAGGAGAGTCTAATGGGCTCCGAGAGCAGGGGGACGCAAAGGGCGGACATGTGAAGTTTGGGGGAGGGGCGGGCACCAATCATGCGCACAGAGAAAAGGCGGTACATGAGAGAAGCGCTCACTCGGCAGAACCCAAGGGTGCAACAGGTGGGGGGGGAGCCGGGACGGGCGTGCCTCGCGCTCAGTGCGAAAAAGGTGCGGGAGGAACATGGGCATCTGCCATGCAGCCCTTGGGACATGCCACCCCAGCCCCGTGCAGGGCGTCTCGGCGTCGGCCCACAGCCGCACCTCACCCGCCGCATCCACCGTCAACATCAGCGCCTGCCAACAGCACCGTGGCCCCAGAGGCGACCGCATCAATCAGCCCCGCAAGCACTCCTCCCAATCAGCACCCCAAGCGCTCCCCTCTGTCAGCCCCCCAGGGGGACTGCCGCCACGTGGACGAGCAGCTTGGTACCTGGTTTGGCTCTCATTGGCGTAGGGAGAGGGGTTAGGGTAAAGGGGTGGATGTGCGGTGTGCCAACGCACCGAGTCCGGCAGAAAGTGCACCAGCACCACCGGGCGAGAGTGGCCACGATACAACCCCTGCCGCCGCCCATGTCCCATGGTCCACGTCTCGTCGTCATTTGCACCCTCATCGCCTGACTTACCGCCCTGCCAACATCCAACGGCCCAACCAGCCCTTCCTTAACCCCCCTTGCCCAACACCACAAGGCACTCTCCAGCATGCCTCCTCCTCCAAGCTTGGCTCTGCGCAATCAACGGACAGGTAGAGCCGGCTGCAATGCCCAGCACACACTGAACGGCATGAGATCGGCCAACAAAAGCCAGCCCACCATCAGCCCAGGGGATGTGAGAAGCAAATTAAGAGCAGGGCGGGGCCGTGACAAGATACCACAAACTCATACATATTCCCAACCCAGATGCAAAGCGGCATGGAAAGGTGATACGATGTGACCGATCGCCCAACAATAGTTGGTCCCAGGGTTACGGAGTAAGCGGACCCTGCTGGCATGCACCCCAGTGGCTCACGGTCGATGCCCAGCACACACGCACAGAGAGAGATTGCGTGTGTGTGTGTGTGGCTTATCCTTGGACCGACTTCTTTTGCATGACATGTGTGCTAATCCTTGGACGGATTTCTTTGGCACCGGAAAGCCACAAAATATCGGCTGCACTATGTACCCACGCCGGGGATCACAGGATTCAGCACACACTTCGGGACACTGATCCGGATTCTCCGGAGCTCACTAATGAAGCATGGGACCACCCCAGCCTCACTGAGCCACCTGAGCGCCTCTGCGATTGTTCGTCCACGTTCACGAACAAGCGAGAGCGCGAGATGGAGAGTGTGCATGTATGCTTATCCTTGGACCGACTCCTTTGGCACCCCGTAGCCACAGAAGACCGGCTGCACTATGTACCCACGCCGGGGATCAAAGGGTTCAGCACACACTTCGGGACGCTTATCCGAATTCTCCGGAGCTTACTAGTGAAGAATGGGACCCCCTAAGCCTCATCCTTGCCACCCGAGCCCCTCTGCATCTGCACCGCCAGCGCGCCGCTGCCTTTGGCCTGAAGCCGGCTCATCCTTGCCACCCGAGCTGCGCGAGCCATATCTCCATTTGTGTGCATGCGTATAAGTGAGTGAGTAGTAGGACAGCGATGCGTGGACGATGAGTGGACGATGAGGATCTACTACCTTGGAAGTTGGGAACGGCGGTGATGGCTCCAAATCCTGGGGAAAGTACAAATGATGAAGAACACGCTGGCCAATCAGAGGCCTCTCTGGCGCCTGCGGCCCCGGCGCAGCCGCCTTGAGTCTCCTCACATGTGCCACCGCAAAGACAGCTGCGACGCGCCCGGGGGCCGAGGGGGGCCGAGGGGGAACATGCGTGGCGGTCAGGGGTGCAGCAACTAGCGTGGTTCCACGTCAGTGCGGGATGACCGACCGACCTCTGACCATCGCAATGCGGAAAGGGCATGAGAGCGCAATCATGCCCTGTCCGCCTTGCGCTGGTCAGAGGTCCGCCGATCCCTGATCCTCCTGCGTCAGACCATGGGCCACCACACTTTGGTTTGGCACCAATCCTCGGCCAATCGCCGGCTTCGCTTCGCGGATGAGGCTTCCCCGCGATGCCGGACCTCGCCCCGACGGCTCGCCACCAAGTCTTATACCTATGCAAAGAGCATGACCCGGAACGCAGCATCTCACTGAAGAGCCCACACGGACAAGGGGAGGTCCGAGCGGCAAGGCATCAGAGGCCGGGATGCATGCCTCGACCAATGATGTCCCCGGTGATTCCGGTGCCTTCTTCCAGCTGGCCCGTACTGCACACACCGCGCAGTCGGGGCCGCCGAGCAGTGAGGCAGGATTCTCAAGTGGCGAAGTCGGCAAGCCACGGACGCGCCCTTTGTTCAGCTCCATCTCCCCGGAGGAGAAGACAGCGCCCGGGGGCCGCACAGCCGCATCCGCTGCTCCCATCGCCTCTCTGATGTCTCTCACGCAGCACTGCAGCAGGGCCGCAGACACATATCGCTGCACAGCATCTGGCAGTCGAGCACGAAGCTGATGCTGTAACAACGCATCTTGCCGGAACTTTGAGCTTCTTCCCCGGCACGCATCGCCTAGGGAGGGGGCTCCGCGGGGCGCAGCGCAGGGCACTCATCGAGAACTCCTGCGGACACATGAAAGAAAGCGGGATGCAGATGCGGAGCTAACGGCAAAAGAAGGGGACTCGGAGCCACCTCGCTCCCCTTCAATGCTTCCCCACAGCGTGGGCTCCGGCTTGCCCAGCCTGGCATCCACTCTCACCACTTCGCCTGAGCGCCCACCCCCACCCCGAGCTCCATCGTTCACCTTTGCACAACCCGCTTGAGTCTACCCGACCTTTTGCACCCCTATCAGGCTTGGCTTCATGGCCACCCCCCCCTCGACACCCTCAAACCCCTACGAGCGCCCCCCGCTTGCGCTCCTGAAGCGGCGGACCAGCTCCAGCTCCGGGCGGAAGGCGAGGGGGATGGCACACCGCTGCCACGACAGATTATGGCGTATGGCTGGCGTCCGCCCATCGTGAACGCCGGGTGGAATCCACCTGAATCCCTCCCCCCACTCCCCGGCTTCCACCACCTCAATCTCCGCCCCTCATCCCACCGCCCCCCTCTAGATGCATGTGGTCCAAGCAGGATCTCCCTGCAGCGTGGTGGCAACAGATGCTTGCTTCGGGGGAGGGGCAGGCAGGAGGGCAGGAGGGCACCCGTGGCGGTGCCCTCAATCTCTGACTCGACTCACCTGCAGGCACCACGGCACGTGACACGGCATCCTCCATGGTGACGGACTCCGTCGCCTGCCCCCGAGAGTCGCGGGGCCAGCGGGCCTGTTTGGTGAGAAAGGACTCCAAGATTTTCTACAACAGATCTCCCCTGTGAAGATCATTGGGGAAATATTGTAGGATCGCCACCCGCACATGCGACCGTGCTGTCCAGTGGGACCCGCATATCATCAGAGCACAGAGCACCGGCCGCGGCTCACACAGCTGGCTGCCGGGGCTTCCCCACATCACCGAACCATCCCTGTGCTACCCTGGCCCCTCCGTGTGGTCACCTGAGGGCCTGCAGAGCACGTGAAGATGTTGGAGCGATCCCACGAGCTTTGCATCAACGGCTCGGTCGGCCCTTCCTCCCCGTCTGACGTGGCGCCTGCGAGCCTGCTCTCACAGTGCGCAGAAGGGACACAGGAAGCCAGCATCGCCTTTGTCCCAAATTCCCCTTCCAGAAAGCGTGGCAACAACGTCATTTTCCCCCAACCTTCCGAAGATGGCGGGACGAATCGATCATCACCGCCCCCCCTGCAGTTTCCTGAAAACCTTCGTCTGGGGGCAGGTACGACGGGGCTCCTCCACCCAAGGCCCTCCACGCTGAGGACCGAACACGTCGCAAATGTCGAATATGAAAGAGGACAGGGGAGCATCCTAGGAAAGGGAGAAGAAGGAGAGTGGAGAGAAACGTGAGGGCGGAAAGGGTGGTGTCATGCCAGGAAAGAAGTCAGACCTTGAAGGGGAGACGGAGCTTGGGTGTGGGGAAAGGCGGGCTTGCAAGGGGAGGGAATAAATACCGTGGGTTGGGGGAAGAGGCGGGCTTGAAAGGGAGGGACTAAATACCTTGGGTGGGGAAAGGCGGGCTTGTAAGGGGAGGGACTAAATACCTTGGGTGGGGGAAAGGCGGGCTTGCAAGGGGAGGGACTAAATACCGTGGGTTGGGGGGAAAGGCGGGCTTGAAAGGGGAGGGACTAAATACCTTGGGTGGGGGAAAAGGCGGGCTTGTAAGGGGAGAGAGAATGGAACTACAAAACGTTTTCCAAAAGAGAAAATGCACTCAGAGAGAGGGAGGGAGGACAGTTAGCGAGGATGGGGTCATGGGGGGTAGGGGAGAGGCGCACTGCTGCGGGCTGAGGGACCATATCAGGGCTTGATGGGAGCTGTTCATCGCGAGCAGCTGGTTGCGGCGGAGGCTCCAGTGCAGGCCGACCAAGCCCACGCGGGGCACCACGCGTCGCCACACCCGGTTTCTGTGCGGCTCCTGAAGATCCTCCTGCTCAACGGGCACGTCTGCCACCTGGGCGCCCGCCCCCCCCCCCAGCTGCGCGCCTCGGCCACCAAGGCGCCACCTCGCGCGAAGGTCCGAAGCTGCGACCACCTCCTCGAGGGGAATGCTGGCGGGGGAAGCCGAGGGAAAGCGGGCGAAGGTGGGCGTTGATCAAAACTAGACGCCCCTTCATGGGACCTAAGCCCCCCTATGACTACCCGGGAACCACATCGCGAAAGGTTAGTTCTCGCATCGGGGCTGCGCCGCATCGTCTTTGACCAGGGCGCGCACTCGTGCGGCACCACAGAGCGCACCTTGCTGCGCCTGAAAGAGAAGCTCGGGCGCGACACGACGCTGTGTCCAGGCACCTTTCCCTTGGCACCTACAGTCCCCTCCACGTCCCCTCCCCCCCACACACATGATGGGGCCCTGCCTGACCATCGAAGGAGCACCGCGGCAGCGAGGAACTCCGGGTCGCTACTTGTGGAGCAGCTTTCTGCTGTGCTTCTTCGGAGCGATACGATTCCGCTCCCCGAATCCACGGACGGCAGAATTCCGCCTTCAACTGTGATTGGCATTCCTGCGCGCACCTTGGGGGGGGGAAGGAGGGGAGGTTGCAGAGCGGAGGGCATCCAGGTGTTGCGGGGGAGTTGAGAAGCAGCCGCGAGAAAAAGGGGCGCAGGTACAGGTCGTGGAAGGCTGCCAGTGGAAACGTGTGCCAGGGATAGCTGTTGAGTGGCGTAGGAGCACCAGCGGGGGCGCGTGGCTGGGGATGGGGGGGGTGGCCGAAAGAAGCACCAACCTGCCGGAACAGGCCGTTCCACCATCTCTGCAGGTTCTTGCTCTGGGGGAATCACCTCCACCTGCCCCCCCACAAACCCCAGCCCGATGCAGGGAGCATGCAGGTCATTGAACTCGTTGCGGCACTCGAGGTGTGCGTCATCACAGCGCTCTGCCCCGAGATGAACAGCGTCGCCCTTGCTGCACGTTGGCTACCCGCACAACCGTCGGACTGCGTGTCAGATTCGCGCGGACCACACGGCATTCCGCAGGCGTCCCGAGACGTGCGCACGAGACGAAGATGCGCCTTCCGGCGCTTCCGATACCAGCGACCGCTCGATGTGGCTTCACCCATTGGTTATCCCTATCATTGCACACGTCCTAGACGTGGCTGGGCGGGTGCTCCCCAATCCCTAGGGTTCCATCTGCCGGTGGCGGGAGGGGGGTGTGCTTCCGGGGCCCGCCAGCGCAGTCACCTGAGTTGAGCGCACAAGTAACGGGGGCTGCTCACGCATGTCGTACACGAGAAGATGCGAGGTGCTTGTGCCCACCGCAAGCAGCATCCCATCGTCACTCGCGCGGACGGCCGTAGGAGACCCCTGCTCTGGTGTGAGCACTGCGCTGGACACGCCGATGTCCGCCGCCTGCCGGCCCACCAGGCCCCGTGCTCAATTGCATTCTCCCCTTCCACCCCCTTTCACCCCCTTCCACCCCCTTCTCTACAGGCGATGCCGCCGTCACGTGCAATGGTGTGCCCGGCGAGAGCAAGCGGAAGGCGACGTGCGGAGAGCAAGACGGAGCAGAGGACGCGGCGAGGGGGGTTGGACCACATCGGAAAGGCAGATGCTAAAGCCGCCGTAAGGAATCACTGGGAGCAGGCGGGGCGCCCCCCCCTGCTTGCACCATCGGGGGCCCTCGAGGACGCACTTCCCAGCGACCCGGCATGCGTGACGTGGGGGCGAGCGCACCTGCAAACCCACGTGGGACCAGTACTCCGCCTCCCGCTCGCTTGCCTGGAAGCCGGACCACACAGAGCGCAGCGCCGTCAAGTGCTGCCAGAAGCGCCGGCCAATCGGCGGGCGCCACCCGCGTCAGGGACATGGGCGGCACATGCCCATCTCCTCGCAGCGCAACCTGCCGTGCCGTGCTGAAAACGCCCAATTGCAAGATGCATGCATCTGCTTCGCCTGCATCCAACCTCACTTCGGCGCATGGCCCTGGCGCATGACCCCGGCCGGACTTCGAGTGACGCGCCGACCCATCAAATTCACAAATGTTCATGTTCCAGAGTCCTTGTGAATCCTCCACACCCCCCGGACCCTCAGGCATGCCCAACCCCTTCAGCTCAACACGAGCCCCCGGTCTCCCACACGGTGGAATCCCATCGCAACAGCCCTCACGCTGCGCAGCATCGGGCAGCACACGATCCCTCGGACGCCCGCAGGGAGTACTCCGGGCATGCTCGCCGGCGCATGGGGTGCTGGGCCCAAGGCCAGGCAGCGCAGAGCAGCCCCTCGGACGAATGAGGTCAGAAACCAGGGGTGGGTTGCTTTAAGCGTTGGGGTGAGAAAGGGGGTGAGCACGCGCACCTGCAGCTGGATCAGAGACCTGTGGAAGAAGTTGGCCAGGAGATGATGGTGGATCTCGTGGAGGGGTTGTGGGGCTGTGCCCTGGGAGCCCAAAGCCTGGGCGCTCCCACAGCACGCCGCGCGCCACTCCCTCAGGCAGCGGGGCCCTGGTGTGTGCCAGGCGCGGTGCGGGTGCCGCGGGCGCCCTGCAAGCTGACAACACACGCTGCCGCTGCCGTGCGATCGGAGCGAAGGAGAGGGAAGGCTCACCTGCACGGCTC
Source organism: Cymbomonas tetramitiformis (assembly GCA_001247695.2). Lineage (NCBI taxonomy): Eukaryota > Viridiplantae > Chlorophyta > Pyramimonadophyceae > Pyramimonadales > Pyramimonadaceae > Cymbomonas > Cymbomonas tetramitiformis. Next base: position 49,535 of record LGRX02006123.1, read on the forward strand.
GTGCTACTTGCTGCTCCGCATTGAGCTCGCGCTCGGCGCTCGACTTGTCCACCACAATGGTCCTTAGCAGGTCTGAGCCGATCCCATGGCCTCTCCGGCGCCCAAGCTTCAGAGCCAATCAGAGAGCGCTCTCGCCAAAGCCACATCAACACTGCAGAGGCTTCACTTGTGGCCAGAGCCAATCAGAGAGCGCTCTCGCCAAAGCCACATCGACACTGCAGAGGCTTCACTTGTGGCCAGAGCCAATCAGAGAGCGCTCTCGCCAAAGCCACATCGACACTGCAGAGGCTTCACTTGTGGCCAGAGCCAATCAGAGAGCGCTCTCGCCAAAGCCACATCGACACTGCAGAGGCTTCACTTGTGGCCAGAGCCAATCAGAGAGCGCTCTCGCCAAAGCCACATCAACACTGCAGAGGCTTCACTTGTGGCCAGAGCCAATCAGAGAGCGCTCTCGCCAAAGCCACATCAACACTGCAGAGGCTTCACTTGTGGCCAGTGTCACAAGTGGCCGTAGCTGTAAACGTGGAGCCTCTTGCCGGACTGAACATCGAACGGTGCTTGAAGGAGGGCCGACGGGATACAGCCTCGGAAATAGAATCTTGGGCAAGAGCTTGGAAGCAGACACGCCCTCCAGCCGAGCCGCGGGCCGCCACGTGGGCCCGCGCCCTTCCAGTATGGGGCATCGACCGCGCCACTGGACAGCGGCATCAGGATGCGGGATGCCGGCACACCGTGTGCTAGGGAATGGCAGCTCGGAGATGACAGCTGCAATGAAGGGGCGGCGGGGTGACATAGGACTTTGTCGGGGAAGTGCGTCGACAAAGCCGAAGGGGGGAGCGCCGTGGGGAGGGGGGGCTGTGAGGAGGCACAGCTGCCTGGTGGAGGACCTGCTTGACTGGGCGCAGGTGGCAGCGCCCTCTGCGCATTCGGCTCAGCCTCTGATCACCCCCGAGCGGCCCTCAAACCGTGTCATACAGTCGTACAGTCATACACGGCGAGGGCGCTGCAGCTCCAGCACTGCACGGGGGTGTCGGGCAAGCCGACCCACTGCACACCTGAGAGAGCTCGGTTGCTGATCACGCTCACCTTCGAATGTACAGCGCCCGCGCGGACGCACCAGCGGCGGTGGCCAGCGGAGGACTGGATTCAGGGGTGCCTGGGACGAGGCGGCTGGCCCCCGAGGGAGGGCGGACGCGGCGCGCCGGATGCGCGGACGCCTGCGACGCGGGGGCGGGTCAGGAGGCGCTTGGGTGAGGGGCGTGCCGGGAACGCCGGAGGCAAACGCCCGCATCATCCGGGACATCAGTCCCGGCTTCTTCGCCGGCCGATCCACTGGCGGCGCATTTGCGGGGGCTGTCGGCTGACCTCCCAGACATCCTCACCACCCCACCGGGCCACCCTCAGCCTCCTCTTACTCAACCACACCAGCTTCGAGAATCTCAAGATCACAAACAGCTGAAGGCAGGTTGTCCTCGCCGCCAGGCTCAGGGCAGTTGCGTTCTTCAGCAGGCGAGCTCTTAGATGTAAGCCGACCCGGGGGAGGTGGGCGATGGAGAGGCCGGCGTCACCTGCCAGGGCGCCTCCTCGTTCGGGAGCAGGGTTGATACAGGGGCTGGGCACGCCTTCAGAGGCTGCACGTGCCCATAGCCCAGCCCGAGCCTGCGCTCCCTCCATCACAGCAGAGGGGCCAGCATCAGGGGAGATGGCGTGCAACAGGATCAACATATGGAGAACTCGCTCAAACTCAATTCACGAGCCATCATCGCATGCATCTGGAGGCGCTGGCTTATTCGAGCCAGCGCCAAAGATCCGCTCGCAATGTGAGCGCACTGTAGCGCACGCGCATCACCTACCTGGGACTTCATGCCGCATGTGTGCGCTACAGTGCGCGCCGCACCAAGAGATGATCCAACGAAGTGTGAGGGACCGATTGGTCGAGCAGAATGTCGTGCGATGCCGTGCCTTGAAACTTATCCCCAGCTCAAAGGGGGGAGGCTCGCGGCCGAGCAAGGTAGGATCTCAATACATTTCAACGCACAGCATCGCACGAGATCTCGCCCGAAAAATCTACCGAGTACACTTGTATCATCAGTTGTTGTGGCGTGCACTATAACGCACATATGCAACACTAAATCCCAGACAGGTGGTGCGGCTGCGGCTGCGGTACGGGCGCTCAAAGTGCCAGCTTGAATGAGCCAGCGCCAGAAGAAGTATATTTTTTCTTCGTGCCAATGATAATATCTGAAATCGTTGAACTCTGACGATTACTTACATTGCACGCATCTGTACATGGAAGAGGGCAGGGTGAGGCGCTTAAGACCCCCAGGGTCCTAAGCGACGAAGCTCTGACCGCCCGATGCGAATTTGGACGGTCAAAATTTCGTCTGAACGATTGCCGCACGACAGTTCTCCCTCGTGAAATGAGCTTGAGCGAGTTTCCCACATATCGGTCGTAAGGTATGGCGGGGCATGTTCCAAGCTTCGCGGCGCCGCACAGAATGCCCACAGCACAGCCGTGACCTGCAGCCAGGCTTCAGCGCACACCAGCTCGTAGCTGCGGTCTGGAGGTGGGCCCTCATGTGATCAAAGAGGGAGTGACGCCCGACAGCCTCGAGCACGATGACGGCCTCGGGCGTGGGAGCCACCAACTAACCCCCCTCGATTTCATGGCCAGTCTGGAATGCGGGGTTCGGGCTCCATCGCTTCCCTCCTTAACGACGTACCCTCCCTGCTGCCCTCTGCCTCCATTACCTCCGCGGGCCGAAGATCGGGTGCTCACGACTGCTGCCGGCCACGCATGCCATGCATCACCCACATCAACGCCCTCTGCTCCACCGCCTGCCGCCGCCTTTGTGCCCTGTGCAGACCCCTCCACACCCACACGTTTCCGTTTCACCTGGCGCGTGCATGCCACGGGCAAGGTCTGCTTCCTTCAAGCAAACAGCTTACACGTGCACCGCTGACTCGGATCCGCCGCCAGCGACCGATGCCTGCGTGCAGTAAGGTGGATCATCTCGATTCCGGGGACAGGTTTGTTCCTCGCTGTCGCAGGCGGGCCACATTTTCAGCTTCCAGCAGCGTTCATGGTGGCACCGCAGCGCACCAGTGAAGGACGGACGAGGCGCTGCACTTGCAATGAACTCAGGGATTTGGGGGGGCTGATTGGTGTTGGGCATCGCACAGCATCGGGTCAGGCATCGCATCAGCATCCGGCACCAAAGAGGCGGCATCCGGCACCACGGAGGGTTCCGCTGGGTGTAATGCTGCCGGCCCTTCCTGCGGCTGCTCGGGAGGCCCCTCTTGTGGCTCGCTAAGGTTGTCCGCCGAGCGCTCCTGTGCCTCTTCCGCTCTTTGAGGGGATTGTGGGGGTCCCTGCGTGGCGGTTGGCTCCCCCTCTTCCCCCTCGTCTGGCAGCGATAAAGACGGCGGATTCGCACCCGCATCACAATGCTCTCGCACGCAGTGCTGCCGGGGGCTCGAGGGCTCCACGTGCTGCCGGGGATGCAATGCCCAGATCAATTCGTGCCGAATCGGACCGCAGCCACATCACTTCACCACTTCGCCGCTTCTCTCGGAATACTTAGAAAAGGAGTGGCGCTGAGGTACTCAAACCCCCCAGCACCTGCAGTGGGTCAACCGCGGGCGCATGCAAGCAAGGCGCAGCAGCGCACCACTTCCGCGAGCTTCGGGGGCGGGACGTCAGGCAGCTGGTCCTCCTCAATGACATCGGCGGCAAGCAGCTCCTCGGCGCTTGAGCGCCACTCGCCTCGCACTGCGCATCACCCGTCACAGACCTTGCCACAGGTGTCACGCCTCCAAAGCCTGGCATGTCACCGCGGCGCCCACAGTCAACAGGTCTCGGTGCTCTCTCCCACTCTGCCTCGGTCCGCCCGTTTCTCCATGCACTTCTCCCCCTAATCTCCGATAATGGGATCAACCTGCGCTGTGGCTGTCTGCACTAGTCCTCCGAGGGACGTCCCTGTCGATGGCCCTTCTGTCCAGGCGCCGTAGGATGGCGCTCGTCAGTGCTCCGCGTGCAAATGTCTCTGCCTCCCTGCACGACGCGATAACCCTTAATCCTGCCGTATCCCCCGCCTGCAACCGCTCCCTTATCGATCACCCCTCTCTCCAAAGGCGCGCGCACGTGTCGCCCCCTTATCGATCGCCTCTCTCTCGAAAGGCGTGCGCACGTGTCGCCCCCTTATCGATCACCCCTCTCTCCAAAGGCGCGCGCACATGTCGCCCCCGCCGCTGGCTCGAGTGGCAAAACATGCGAATGGGGTGCAAGCCACTCCGCAGCAAAGGGCAGCCGGGCGCTGAAGGGTTGGATCAAGGCAGAAGCGAGGCGAGCCAGGGGGTTGAAGGGTGGAGTATCTCACCTCTGCATGACACGCAGCTCGTGGTGCATCTGCACCGATAAGGCAGGTGGGATGTGTCACAGGGATTGGGGGATTGAGAGGGTGAGGTGAAGGGGGTCGGGGAGGGTAGCGATCAGCATCTTGAACCAGACCGGAGGTGGTCCCAGAAAAGCAGGTAACCGGCAAACACGACATCACGGTCCTCTCCCCTCATGGCAGGCATCATTTAGTCCGAGTGCCTTCCCCCCTCCCGTGCCCCCCCTACAAGGCCTCAAGATGGGACTCGGTGCCTCGGTGCCAAATCCAAGAGCTGAGCGCGCCCTCCGAGAAGCCCCCCCTTTGATGCACCCTGGTGCGACCAATGATCTTCATTTCTGCGACTCTCTCCCCGCCTCCTGCTCACCCAGCTCGAGCGACCACTCGTTTCAGAGCCTGGCGAGGAGTCGCCACTCGCTGGAATTCAACGCAAGCCCACAGCCTGCTGTTGCTCGAGTGCGTCTCAAGCTCTATGCGCAGACCTCAATCCTCCTCTCCACGTGGCGCACCTGCTTGATCTCACTCTGTACCACTTCGCGCACCACTGCCTCCGTCAGCAGGCGGGCTACAGACTCCGGGACGTGCCTGCAGCTTCCGCCTCCCGAGCTCACGGGAGCTGCTCAGCACACCGCCACGGTGCCCGCAGCGCTCGCCCACCTTCCGCCGCCAGCCTGGCAGGCGCCTGGGCGAGCGGCGGCGGCAGAGGGTGGGGTGAAGAACATGCAGGTCTTAGGGATGAGGCGCAGAGGAGACCACTACTAAGGGGGCCCGGCCACTCTCGCGCACCACTTCTTGTCCTGCTCCCAGAGCGCCTGCTCGTGCTTCACGCTCTCCTGCGGCCTCGCACCGACAAATCTTCTTCTCCGTCACCCAATCAGACCCCGCCAAGCCTCCTCGCAAGATCGAAACGCAAGTGCACTGATCCTCATCAAAGAAATGGCAGGTATCGGTGGGCGCGGTGCTCGATTAAAGTGAAAACAAAACGATGCTACAGTGACTGGCGGATCCTGCAGATGAAAGCAGCTTTCGTGTAAAGCTGTATGGGCTACTGGGTCACACACAGCGCAAAGCGTCATACACATGCCGCCTCACGGCGGAGCCCAGTAACAGGCAGGTGGCGGCACTAGATGCTCGATGGTGTGGGCGGCGGCGACCTTCGTTGGCCGTCGTTCGATGCGGCTTAAAACAGCGTCGACGATATCCCACGCCAGCTGGCGGCAGAATTTCACGTTTGCCCTGAAGAGGCCTCATGTCCCCGTCATTCACACATTTCATCGGCATGACAGTATCACACACCATGAACTTGCAACACCCCGCGCCGAGCCCCTAAGAACCCGCGAATGGGCGCACAAGACAGTGCTGCTACTAGATGCCCAATCGAATCGTGGTGAAGGCACCCACACTAAAAAAGAACACACGAAACGCCAACTCCGAGGGGTGCAGCATCAAGGGAGCGGGCAGAGGGGTCAAAAGTGAGGGGAATCCAGGAGAGGGCACCGACGTCGGGGAGGCGTCCAGAATGGCCTTGACACCGGCAGCATCGAAATCTCTCACCTTCGCCTGAGAGCCCCACCTCGGCAGGCAGACGCCCTATCACGGCTCGAGCGAACACGCGCTCAGGCAAAGGGGTCGTGACAAGTTCGGACTTCACACCATGGGACGTGTCACTCTATGCGGATACTAACATTGTGATGCCCATAACCACCGCAGCAAACCTGGTCACCTTGTCAGCGTGGTAGCTGGCATTCTTGGCTTTGCTCAGCAGTTGTGCCCGCTTCAGCGTCTTCATCTTGTCCCTTACCACAGGCAAGTTCGCCTGCCAGGCCACCGCATGCCCTCGCGTTTCCCCACCCCCCGCGAATGTCCATGAGATAGGCCGGGCGGCGATTTGCAACCGTTGATCTGGCACGCACATCGGATCATCAAGCAGACCCCAATCTTTGTGCGGAGTTGAGGGCGTCTGGGAGGTGTCGTGTACTCACTGGGGAGGAGGCGGGCATTCCAGAGGTAGAGCGGGGGAATGACTACGAACCTTGAAACCTTCAATGAGCTCCTCGCGGGCTCGGAGCTTCCCACTTGCACTCGGCGTCTGCTCGAGCTCCTCTGAGGCGCCAAGGCACCTCCCCCGCACGGCCGTCTGCTGTCCACACACGCAATCGCACCAGATCCAGCTACGTGGAGCGTGTGCGTGTGGTGGTTTTCCTTATCGTGTACCTCTTGAGCCCCGGTCCTAACGCTATTGATGGGACCGGCGCGTGCTTGGGTGAGCACAAACGG
>LGRX02006123.1:58850-129405 GCA_001247695.2 Cymbomonas tetramitiformis
TGACATCCTCATCCCAGATTCAGAATTTAGGGCCTGGTGGACGTTGATGGTATGCCATTCTCATCCCAGATTCAGAATGTAGGGTTCGGAGGAGGTCGTGCTACATGCTGATATGCTACCGCTGCGTTTTCCAGTTTGGGATTTGGAGGAGTTGCTGAGTCAGCGCAAGCACCCAGGCCCTAATTCTGAATCAAGGATCTGGCGATGTGAATCAAGGATCTGGCGATGGAAATTAAGAGATAGAAACAGAACCAGCCTGGGAACTCCAGTCAGGCACTTTGTGCTCACGGACACAGTCATGAAGCCGAAGTTCTCCCTTCGGCTTGGGCCTCCCCCGGAGAGCCTCCCTCCTCCCCTCCGAGCCCCGGGCGAGGCCGCGCGGCGATGCACACAGCCTCAGCGAGGAGACCCGCGTCGAGGAGTACACAGCGCGGCGATATCGCACATTATTGAGGGCAGTGACAAGCGCGGTGAACCATCGAATATTGTGGGGGATCTAGCAGAAGTGTGCCAGGGTTGTTAATGGCGTCACAGCCACATGGTCCGGGGTTCAGCGCGCAGCGGCGCCAGGGTTGTAGCTCGGGGACCTTGCGGCGTTTAGGGTTTAGGGCGCGAGGGTGAGTGAGTGGCCGGGAGTTGCCTGAGTCTCAGCGGATGTGCGCCTCTCTCTCACCTCTTCCTCTCTCTCTCTCTCGGACATGTTGAGCTCAGCTTGTGCCATGACAGAGCAAACCTTGCTTAGACAAACGTTAGCTGATGTGGCGTCTGGTGAGAGGAAGCGGATGTTTTGGTGTGAAGGCGGTCGCTGGCCGCGCACTCCCTGAGGCATCGCTTCCCGCGGAGCTCTCGGAACAGGCAGGCAGATCACTCTCCGATGACGATGCCAGCGCCGGCGCAGGTAAGCTCTGATGTGGCTGATGGTGGTGCCTCTGCAGGAGTGAGCTCAGGGAAGTGCCCCGGGAGAGAGAGAGAGAGAGAGGTTGATGTGAGCCAAGAGAGGGATTAGGAGCGGGACATTGGACCACACGGGCGTATTGGAGCGAGAGCGCGGACCCTGGCGACGAGCCAGCTCCTTCCTTTCGTGGACGAGTTTCGTTCTGGAGTGGGAGCTATTCCCACTCCGCATGCGCCCCTCCTGCATCATCAACCAGGGGAACCCCCCCTCAACCCCATCCCACCTGCTGATCCTCCTCCCAACCCGATCCCACCTCTCTATCTCCCCTCAACCCCATCCCACCTCCTATCTCCTCCCTCAACCCTCTATCCCTTCTCTCATCCCCTCAGACAAGCTCTCACTGTGCATCTTCATTTACCTTGTAACTCACAAGAGGACGCCTCCCTCCCCTCCTCTCGTCCCCCAGACAAGCCACCAGCCTGCCTCTGCTCCTCCTACTTGACAGAGGAGAAGAGGCCCCCTCACCCCCCATCCCTCCTCTCGTCCCCCAGACAAGCCACCAGCCTGCATCTGCTCCTCCTACTTGACAGAGGAGAAGGGCCCCCCCTCACCCCCATCCCCCGTTTTGCCTCCTCACACGTGCCATCGGTCTGCATCCGCCCTGTTTTGAGTGATCCACGAGAGAGTGCCGCCAACCCTGCCCTCACAGAGCCCCTTGGCCGCCTCACGAGAGCCGCGTGGGTGCACATCGCAAAATTCTGGAAGCGCCAAGAGGAGTGCATGTACACGTCCTTTACCAAGGGCCGTGGCAGAGGTTACAGGTCCCTGGCAACAGCCGCACAGCGGGGCATGAGAGAGGGCTTCCACAATGATCGTCGCAGAAGTCGAGATCAAAGCCAAGGCGTCGATGTGGATGTTGCAAGCATGGTGGCGGTAGATTTGGGACGTGGTGCAGCTTAGGATTTAAGCTTTTCGGTGGGACAAGGGAGAATCACCTGCGCAGCCTTTAAATGCACTTTGGACAGCATCCGTTCAGTGGGCACTGCTCGACCAGGCACCTCCCTGCAGGTGCCCGAGAGTGGCCGTAGCGAGGTGAGGTGCGGCACGCAACGTGCCGTTTCGTTCAGCTACTGGAAAATACTATCTCGTGTGCTGGTGAATGCTGGAATCTCACGGACACATTCACTTCTTTCGCAGAAATATGGACCTTTGTCAACTGAATGTGTGCATGTATGAGAGCATTAGCGGCCGTGCACGTGTGCATGCGCGTGTCCGTTTGCCTGTGTGCATGTATCCTTATGATTCTGCGGAGTACTTGAATAACTATCAGTACCCTAGTTACCAGACTGCCCAGGAAAATAGCTATATTTGCAGGTTTGTCTGCCCTTGAATTCAGTGCTTTGACAATCTATGTCCTAGCCACCAGACTGCACTGAAAAGCATATCGGCGTGTGTGTGTGTGTGTGTGCTTGCCACGTCCCACCAGGTGGGTAGGTCCCCGATTAAGATGATGGCTGCAGGATTTAGGGTTTGCGCTTCAGGACCTAAGGACGCCACGGAGCATACGGCTACAGGGTGTGGGAAACTCTCTGACATCTGCACGTTTGAACTTGTAAATCTCAGTCTTATACATAAGAGTGAACGGATACCAAGCTCATGTTGTGGTATGCTCGACCGATGTGGTGGCTATGCCTTGGGATGCTCGTGAGGTCTCTCAGCGTCCGCGCGTCTCTTAGTGCGCGCCTACGTGGGTATGCAGGTAAGAAGTATTTGAGGGGAGCAGCAAGGGTGACCGCGTCTATTTCACGCCAGGGGCCCGAAATGTCAAACACCCTAAGGTTAGCGAACACTAGAAGCGAAATAAGTTTGTTGTCGACGTGTTCCGCCACCCTCACGTGTCGCAACAAAGAGCTATCGAACGAAAGCGGCTTCGGCCCGCAACGTTTTTCAGCTTTGCTCAAAAGACCTGTCAGTGAGTCAGGCGAATGCGAAGGGCAGCAGCTTGGAAGGACGCCAAAGAGAAGAACAGATCTCCCACCCGCCGTCTTTGGGATCCTCGGTGCTGCTCGCTCGCCTCGCTGCTAACACCTCGTTCACTGCACGTCCATACGTAACAGTCGACCCAACGGGTGAGAAACACCACAGACGGCATTTCTCCTACCGTTGCCCCCTTCTCATCGCACATGTAGTGCAAGGCACTACGTGCTTTCCGAAGGGCAAAGTGCGAGACGAAGGTCAGGGAAGACCATATGTCGCCTGCGCTTTCTCCGTGACAGGCATAGCTCCGTGTTTTTGAAGTGCTTGATTAAGCTCCGGAGTGCGCTCCAAGCACTGCTGCAGCATCTGCACTCAACCAGCCAAAGCCGTCTGCATCTTCCACGAGTCTGGAAAGGTGAGAGAATAATCTACTGAAACTTTGAATAAACCTGATGGCACGCCAGGTCTTTGGGCAGATGCCGAGGGCACTTTTGTTCGCAACCGGGTAGAGCACCTTCGCGCGTCTTTGCTGCCGCTCGTCGAGTTTATTCCGAACGTTATCCAGTTCCGCCGCTCTAAAAGCAAATGATCTCCAATCTCAGCTTCCCAAAACTCTTTTCAAGACGCCGTATCTCCGTGATAATGCAAGAAACATCGGGCTCACAAATGGGTAGGGACCTTTTCTCTCGTTCTTGTGCCAGCGCATTGCGTTTCTGTTCCAGCTCTGCTCGCTTCTGCTTAGCATCTGAGTTCCCCACTGTCCGTTTTCTCGGTGACCTAGCACCTCTGCGAGTTGCGCCTTCCGGCATTGTGCCGCTTTATCACCACATGCCTTCGCTTCAGAAATATACCTGACAGCTGTTAAGCTCTAAGAAACGACAACCCATATCGACGCGGAGAGGCTTCTGAGTGCGGCACGATATAGACTTGGTGCTTGTTGAGCCATCCTGAGTGATCGGGTCGTCTGATGTGAGCTTAAGTGGTCCATAGTTGTCTCTTAACTCGTAGAATGTTCAATACTCCGACACAGTTTACTACAAGATGTTGAACTGTGCACTGTCACACGACAGACTCGAGACTGTTTGAACAAACCGAAACCTGAAACCAACATGATTATGATTGATGATTGATGACACATACTAGATACTTGATACTGTACTCATTTCATAGTCATGCTGTCGTGTGTCACATACGACACCGCCTAGCGGCCCATCCGCTAGCGCGCTAGCGCGTATTTGCATCCGACGCTTGTCTGTCCCGCTCTCCGCTCTCCCGTCCGTGCGTCCGAGACTCCGACGCGAGAGCATGGAGCAGACCGAGAGGCTCTCCTCTCGTCTGGTTCTGGATCAAGCAAACCAAACGAAGGAACATCCAGACGAACACTCGACCGGACGACTCCTCGCGTCGGTCCAGCCACGCCACGTCGGACTAGCGTCGGACCAGCGTCGCGTCGCGTCGTGAGTCGCATCGCAGTCGCAGAAACAAGTCGAAGTGACGTCTTCGTCTTGGTCTTCGTTCAGCAGGGAACAGTCAAGGGGTATAAACTAGTTTTATAATTATATACTCATACTGTGACACCCCTTCGCTTGGGAACAGTTCAACAGTCGAGTGGAATTGTGGAAGTGATACAGTTACACGTCATCGGATCGTGTTCGTCAGACGGTCGACGTGAACAACTGCAACGACCTGACGTGAGTTCCGATGCGTTTTCCTTCCGTTCGCTTGCGTTGGTTGGCATCAAGCTCTACTACATCCAGCAGGTCTCAGAGTCAGCAGTGAGGGAAGACAGGATTTACTTTAGCGTTTAGCCTGACATTTGTTGCGCAAAGTAATTCGCCATATACAATCTTTGCCATCATGAGTGATGCCGAGCAAGATGAGAAAATTGGGACTTTGGCGTCAATTACTGGTGCTGAAGCTTCAGCAGCTCGGAATGTGCTCGAGGTGATAATTTTGGTCTGGAGTTCTGGTTATGGCGTCGTCATATTATCACTAACCTCACGACCTTCCTGATCGTTGTCCTACAGGCTACGGGTTGGGACTTGGAAGCAGCAATCAACCTTTATTATGCCTCACAGATGGTAGAACAAGACGGCAGCAGTGATAGCCACACCAGTCAACCCGCGCCCACTTCCAGGTAAAGCAGAGTTATGTTCAGCGCTAACTATAAAAGCTTATGGTCGCGATTATTGTCCGTGCTCTCCAGAAAGTTTGAAAGATGGTCTTCTAAGGCCCGGTGAAGGGACCCTTTGTGCAGTAATCCAGCACCCCTTCAGGATCCAGAATACGTTCGGCCACCGGATGCAGTTCGAACAGAGTCGTTGTACGGAGACGAATCATATCAAGCTGCTCGATATGGATTCAGGTATACGCTTGATATTATGTGTTAAAGTTATAGCGTGTAATTTTGAGCACAGACTTCGAGTTGTTGGAGAACGGAGCTAAGAATTCGTCACCCGTGTATCCCCTCTGCCCGTTGACCCCTCGGAGCCGTTTCATCTTCCTGTAGGGTTCTTACTTTGCACGCTGATTCCGACAATACCTCTTCAGACCGTACGGAACGCGTCATCGAGTCAACTAAACTTTGCTTCCTTCTCAGATATCAACGAAACCATGTTTGCGGCTCAACTCAAACTTTCAAGATCGTCACGTTGTCATATTATTGAAAGTGGCGCACAGCCGAGATAAGATAGAACGTGCAAGAGTGTACGAAAGAGTTAAGTGCTGAACACGTTGGAGCAGGTCTACATTGATATTGACTCAGCTCTGGCGCAGGTCTCAACAGATGCAAGCCGCACCGCAAGCGGTTGTGGATCCTTTTCGCGATTTCAGGCAAGTTGCGGTCAAAGTCTCTGGTCGGCTGGCTACTGCAAAGTTGTCTTGCAAAGCTTGTGCCTGCGTTTTTTGATCTTCACATCTGCAGCTGCTCGAATGCTACAGATTTCTCCGAGTCTTCAGACTATTACCGAGTTTCAAATAGAGTTGGGGAGCTGTTGTACTTCTGGACGGGTGCAGTCAAGAAAGTGGCAGCGGCTTCGTACCGCGCACCCATACCGCAGCTGTCGACAGGGGTGAAAGCGCTGGTGGCCAACAGGTAAAACCTATTCTGTAAAGGCGTGTCGAGAAAAGAGCTTCTTACAGAATATATCTGATACCGCAGAGGCTGTACGAAATGTCTCCTTGCATATTTTGAAGGACAGCGACTGTCCTTTGCACTGGACAGGGTCTTGCAGGACTTTTTCGACCTCCGAAGGAAATTCTATCAACAGCGCGCACTTTGGAAGAGGTACACAGAGACTCCCTGTCTTCAACTTCATGTGTGTTCACTCGAGGCTGGTTCCCAATATGCTCCTCTTCGAACACGAATTGTCAGTAACCTCACCTTGCTGCAGACAGTATGCGTTCGGGCTTCAGTTTGTTTGCACCCCTGGCTTACCAGGCGAAGAGTATTGCTGGGAAGCAAGGCCGCTGGCTCATCGTCAACATCCAGTCGACTTCGGAGTTCTCATCGCACCGTCTCAATCGCGATACGTGGTCCAATGACTTCGTGAAGGATACGATCTCAGCAAACTTCACGTTCTGGCAGGTAGAGCTCCTCCGCTTGCATCTTCCGGCGGTTACAAGTAGTTTTGCCATAAGGAGAAGAGATGACTTCAGAGCTTGTGTGAACTTTAACTTCTCGCCTGACGCTTCATCTAGTGGCTTCTTTCGGCTTCTGCCCCATGATGATCCGTTTTGAAGCACTGCGTTGGCAGAGCAAGCGACGAGTTTCCTTGCAGCCGGGATCTGCGTGACCAACGCGCCAAGTAACTGTGCGCTTTCTCCAGATAGCAGAACTCACCACGCACTCATCGGGTGTCCACAAGCGCCTTCTCGGGGCCAATCGTGTGTGTTTCACTAATTTGTTCAAACCGCTCACCAATCACCCAAGCGCAGATAGACGATCACACCGAAGAAGGCAACAAAGTGAAAACGTTTTATCGAGTGTTCACAACTCCCATCACCTTGGTGCTCGATCCTATCACTGGTGCAAGCATGAAGACCTGGAACGGTTTTATTGATCCGGATCGTCTGATGGAAGATCTGGTATGACCTTCACACCTCGGACCCGGAAATAACCGTGAGGGTATCTTCACAGTGGTTGAACCGCGTCGCTAACAAGGTGACAATTTGTGTGAACGTCGTCAGGGAAAGACTGTTTAATAAAGGGCGCATTCGCGGTGGTTCCCTCTGAACCTAGTGTGCCCTTTTGCTGTTGGATTGTAGGGGGGGGCGTGGGGGGCACGGACAGCTCGAATGCGAGTCTTGGCACCATATTTAGCACGCGTGCATCAATGTGCTTGTACAATGGGTTGTGCTTGCCGGCTGTGGTATTTACTTATTGTTGCACCGCCCCTGGCTCTACGTCTTCTGTCGCTTCACCTTTGCGCAGTTTCTAGCTATTTCACCACGAGGTTTTCGACGTGACTATGCTCGCGGTCTATGTCTCTTGACTCGGTGCTCCATGCTGGGTGGTGGCATTATCTTCTGGCATCGCACTGTGTCAGGAGGTTTGTGAGCTCATGAAATTTCTGCTTTCACTTTTCTGATTGGGAATCCTATATATATATATATATATATGTATGTGTGTGAGAGGCCGGTCCGTGCCGGCGGTGGATGGCACTGTTGTGGGGTGCCCAGGCAGCGCGTTGATTGAGAATAACGTCGCGGACACGGATGGTATGCCCTCATCTCGGGTGATACCATCCTTGTCGCGACAAGGAATACCATCCATGTCCAAAGTATAGGATAACTTTTTATGATATTTCCAACAAAGAAAACTGACCGGTGGAGGCTCCTCGACGAGAGCTCGATAATTTTGAACATCGGACGATCAAAATTTATCGAACGGTAGGGATGGTATTCAGCTGGAGGGGGATGGTAATCGGGCCGAATACTATCCTCCACAGACGTCTTTCTCAATAACCGCCCTGCTAGGCAGGACGATTATTGACAATAACGTCTCGGACATGGATGGTATGCCCTCATGTCGGGTGATGCCATCCATGTCGCGAGATGGAATACCATCTTGTCCAAAGTACAGGATAACTTTTTACGATATTTCTCAAAAAAATAAAAAAATAAAACTGACCGGGCCGATGGTGGCTTCTCGACGAGAGCTCTATAATTTTGAAATAATTTTGTGCATCGGACGGTGAAATAGTTGGGAAATTTAGGTCAAAGATTGATCGAACGTGATGAAACAGACATGGACGGTATTCAGCTCGAGTGGGATGGTATTCGGCCCGAATACCATCTTCCACAGACGTCTTTCTCAATAACCGCCCTGCCAGGACAGGTTGGGGAAACCTCGGTGACCGTGCTGGGACTTGACCTTGCGGGGACTTGACTGCAGCTGGGTTTCCCCTCCTATTAATTTGACTTGCCTTGCCTGGGCTTCAAGCACCGACATGGAATATTTCTATGACGGACCTGCAGGGCAAAGCTGGATGAGCTCCCAGCTGCCCCGCACTTTCCTTTTCGCCAGGATGTGTGTGTTCGTGTGCTATCTTGTCACGGCCCCGCCCTGTTCCTGAATGCTTCTCACTTTACGATGTTCGTGGGCTGGGTTGTGTTGGTGAACCTCTTGCCGTTCAGTGTGCGCAATCTTGCATGGGGTGTCCAACACTTGTCGTGTGTGGCGTTTTGGGCAGTGTGAGACTTCTTCCGGCTCGGTCCACGTCTCATCGGGCGAATACGGGTAAAGGGTTGGCAAATCCCTCTTGCCAAAAGTTCTGGAGATTGAATCACGGTCTTGTGCATGTCGCATGGTATGACCGATTAGACAGCAAGCAGGCTTTTGATGCGATTTGCTTGTTGTGGGCGGTGCGGGTCCTCTCTCCTCGGGGAACACGAGGGACTGGTCTGCACAGGAGAGACGGGCGCTGGCGACTTCCACATTTTCTTGTGCGGAGCACTTCGGTTTCCATCGGTGTGGAAGTTTTTACATCCAGTATCCGTGCCGACAACATTTGCTGGAAACGCTTTAGCATGGGGCATGAGCTCCTAGTGGCCCCACACATTTGTTTCTTTGGCTAGGTTGTATGCTGCGTGGTATTTTGGCACAGTCTCGCCATGCGTCCGCATGCTCACTGGGGTGGCGGCAAGCTGCCGCTTCTGCATCTTTACGAGCCTGGCAGGGAAGTCTGCCCTGCCGGAGGGAGAGGCAGGCGATGGCGACTTGGCGCGCACCGCGGTTGGGTTCCCTGCGATCTGCTCTCAACTTGACCTAAGCCTGGGCGCCACCATGTCTTCCGTCCATGGAGGAGGTGGATGGCAGCATTGGATGGATCTCCATCGGCCCCACACTGGCTCACTTAGCTCGAATGTGTGTGTGGTATCACGGGACACCAAGTAAGCTCTCGGTGTGATTTGCTTGAACTGGTATTTGGACCTTCGGGCGCTGCTCATGTCTCCAGGTGTGTTGACCACACAAATATGGAGGGCGATGCTAGCCGTTGTGCGGGAGGAAACAAGTTCTTGGGATGCCACTGTTCTCCTTGGCCCAGTACACTTGTGCTGCTGCATTGGTAGTCGGGCAGCCTTGCTTGGGGTGTCCATGTGATTTTGTGTGGCAGTACTCAAGCTCCTTTCTACTAGGCCCCCGCTTCATCGGGAGGATAGTTCCGTGGTGAGGCTGCCTAGAGGCGGGGGGCTTCAGAAGGAAAGAATGCCACACAACCTTCCCTGCAGGTGAAGGATGTGAGTGAGCAGATTGCTGATTGCTGCAATGTTATCGGTGTGAAGTACAGAGCTCCTGATTGAGATTTCCCATGTGACGCTATGATCCTAGTTGGATGCACACCAGAAGACATCGCATGCCGAGCAGGAGAGTGAACCGATGTGTTGCTCAAGTGCTGAGTCCAGCCTCTGCGGCGTGGGCTCCCTGCCACGCCATGCATATCCTCTGCCACATCCGCTTGCTTTGGCGTGGTTCACCTGCACTCGGGAGTAGGAAGATGTGGATGTGCGGCCCGAGGATCGCTGAGGAGATGCCCCGTCCGGGGAGGGCGCTCTGAAACAGATGACATATATGGACCGCGGGCCGTTGGATGGTGGAGCGTTGCCGCCGGCTAAGCGCCACCAGTCTGATGGCTCTATTTCTCGGTCGTCGTCCACAGCAGGCGTAACCGGCAGTGCCCCACAATGCACCGAGGATGAAGAGTTAGCACGGTAGGTGGCACCTCAGCCAACCCTGAAGCCCTGGTCCCTGGGTTGACACCATCGGTGGCTGCTGAAGGTTGCGCGTGCAGGTGCTGCGGGCATCCGCTGCTCAACACCGTTGATCTTTCGGAGCAACCATGAGACCCACCTTTGGATTCCGAGGCTCAGCTGAGACTCACCTTTGGATTCCGAGGCTCAGCTGAGACCCACCTTTGGATTCCGAGGCACAGCTGAGACCCACCTTTGGATTCCGAGGCTCAGCTGAGACCCACCTTTGGATTCCGAGGCTCAGCTGAGACCCACCTTTGGATTCCGAGGCTCAGCTGAGACCCACCTTTGGATTCCGAGGCTCAGCTGAGACCCACCTTTGGATTCCGAGGCTCAGCTGAGACTCTTTTTTGGATGCCGAGGCTCAGCTGAGACCCACCTTTGGATTCCGAGGCTCAGCTGAGACCCACCTTTGGATTCCGAGGCACAGCTGAGACCCACCTTTGGATTCCGAGGCACAGCTGAGACGGCTGAGGTTGTTTTCACAGGGCGCTTGCGATGTCCATGGAAGACAATGGAGGCAGTGCCCCCGCTAGCGACGACGAGGAGGGCATGGATGTGCAGGATGATACTGATGCTGAGCCTGCTATCTCCGCTGAGGAGGTGCGGCCAATCGCAAGGCTGCACGTCACTTTCGCTTGAGGAACAGTCAGAGTGCACTGCTCACACTGCGCCTCCCACTTTTATTGGAGAGGAAACCTGTTGAGGTGATCGGAGTGTCGGCTCTCATACCTCTGGATGAGCACTCGGGTGTCCTCTGCTCCGCTCTCTACAGGAAACCACAATTCCACTGTTTTCAAATTCAAACATTTCTCTAAACCAAGGAGGATCGCCTTTGCCATGTCTGAGAGTTCTCCGCGACAAGCTGTCTTAAAGACGGCTGCTGCAAGCGAGTACCCGGCCGGCCTCATTGTCCACGTTGCTGCATCCCGGCCAGCCAGCTGAAATACCTCCATATGTGCTCATCCGCCACGGCCGTCGGATCCCTGTACCTGTGCAGAACTGATGCCGGAAAATCTCAGCCTTTTGGGGGGTGCTCCAATTGCCCATGCACGCGTGGCTGCACCCATCCGAGTGCTGCGCCCTGTGAGACCGAGCCCCGATGCAGGGCTCGCACCTCCGAGAGCTGCGGCAACACCTGTGTGCGGGCTTCACCGAGCCCCGATGCAGGGCTCGCACCTCCGAGAGCTGCGGCAGCACCTGTGTGCGGGCTTCACCGAGCCCCGATGCAGGGCTCGCACCTCCGAGAGCTGCGGCAACACCTGTGTGCGGGCTTCACCGAGCCCCGATGCAGGGCTCGCCCCTCCGGGAGCTGCGGCAACACCTGTGTGCGGGCTTCACCGAGCCCCGATGCAGGGCTCGCACCTCCGAGAGCTGCGGCAACACCTGTGTGCGGGCTTCACCGAGCCCCGATGCAGGGCTCGCACCTCCGAGAGCTGCGGCAACACCTGTGTGCGGGCTTCACCGAGCCCCGATGCAGGGCTCGCACCTCCGAGAGCTGCGGGAACACCTGTGTGCGGGCTTCACCGAGCCCCGATGCAGGGCTCGCACCTCCGAGAGCTGCGGCAACACCTGTGTGCGGGCTTCACCGAGCCCCGATGCACGGCTCGCACCTCCGAGAGCTGCGGCAACACCTGTGTGCGGGCTTCACCGAGCCCCGATGCACGGCTCGCCCCTCCGAGAGCTGCGGCAACACCTGTGTGCGGGCTTCACCGAGCCCCGATGCAGGGCTCGCACCTCCGAGAGCTGCGGCAACACCTGTGCACGGGCTTCACCGAGCCCCGATGCACGGCTCGCACCTCCGAGAGCTGCGGCAACACCTGTGTGCGGGCTTCACCGAGCCCCGATGCACGGCTCGCACCTCCGACAGCTGCGGCAACACCTGTGTGCGGGCTTCACCGAGCCCCGATGCACGGCTCGCACCTCCGAGAGCTCCGGCAGCCCCTACACCGCATCCTGTGGGATCCCCAGCCAGCGCTCAGCCCGCACCTACTGCCTCTTTTTTCTTACCCTCCGCAGCACGGAGGTGCTGAGCTCGTGGGAGAGCGCCGCATCCTGCTGCAGCAGGCCAGCTCCTGCCGAAGGTGCAAAATGCCATCGCCGTGTAGACACGTGCCCGTAGCAGGCGCAAGCACTCCCGGCTGCTGCCCCAAGAGCGGTCGAGCACTGCCGCATGCGTAGCGGCCACCGTTTGTGCTGCCGGCCTCCTGTCTGCTCAGTCTCCTGTTTTCCGGCTTCTGCGAGGCCCCGCGACTGCAGAGAGGCCATCCCTGTCAGCACCCTCACAACGGAGCGGCCTTTCGCCGGCCCCTCATGCCTGAGGTCCTCGGGGTAGTTGTTAATTGCCGAGCAGTAAGGCTGCATGCTCCCCACTGTACTGACCCCCCCCCCGCAGCAGTGCCCCCATGTACAAGAGCGCCACCTCCTCCGTGGCGGGCAACCAAGCAGCCCCTATCCCTTCGCAGAAGTGCCTGACGCCAAGGCCTTTCGGTCCGTAGTCACCTCGGGTGGACCTGGCCAGGGCTGCCTGCATGGCGGTGATCACGAGCTCAGTGTCTGGATGCTCCCCCAGCGGAGATTACTACCAATCCCCGAGTGCCGAGTCCCACTCCTGTGGCTCTCTTCCCTTCCCTGTAGAAGCAGGCTTCTGTAGGTCTCACCCCGAACATCGAGGTCCTCCTCATCCCGACCGCCGTAGATCACGTGGAACATATGCCCTGACCGCTCCGTAATGGTTCCAGGGTACCACCTATCTCATGTAGGCACCTTCCCACACCCAGCTAAATACCTGTGCACGGTGGCAAGCCCCCAGTCGGGATCTCAACCACTCCTGCACAGTGCGGTCTCGACCCCTGCCTCGAAGCTTGGGGGTTAGCTCCAGGTGGCCTCCGCGTTAACGGAACTTGGCGGCTCCCAGCGCCTTTCCTGCCAGAGCCTTTCCCGTACGAGAGCCATACATGTCCTGCAACACAGGCGCGTCACCGAACTCCAAATTTTTTGGATGCTCGGGGTAGGGGTTACATTCGAAAAGTGCACAACGAAATCTAGCTGGGTCAAGCAGCTCGCCCCCAGTGAGGGCACCCCCCTTCGTCCCAGTGGCGCGCCCTTTGCCCTACGCGCTCACTTCCCTTCCCCGCGCGCTTCCACAGCGTCCACCTGAACAGCCAGAGTACTCATCTGATGAGAGTGGCCATCAACTGGGCCAGTATGCTCTCGTCCGCGGCGGCGCCTGGCTTGCTCTCCGCGTCTTGGAAATTCCCAGGGGGGGGGCGTACTGCTGCCCGACTTGAACCCCTTCATCTCATGTGTCGGGGGCCATTTGGATGTTAACGTTTTCAGTGTGCTCGCACAGAAAGGTGATTTTTTTTTTACCTTGCATGAAGTTTTCTGTTGTAGTACAAAAGAAACAGAGCGTCAGCTCTGCAAGCTGTGGATCCTAAATACGGTTTGTGTCGCATCTCGACTGTCGTATGGCCCCGATCTGTCTGTACAGGGTCATCAGGTGTTGCCTGCTCTGTACTCTCAAGGAAACCAGTTCTATTCCACCTCTGTCCAATGTAAACAGAGTGCTGCATCAGAGGGTCGCTGCAAGTTTGCGTCAGAGAGATGCACAAGATCGCATCTCGTGTTGGGTTGAACGGTTGGGGGTTTGCCACCTCGCCGCTGGCAGAGGAGAGAAGCTGCTGCCGAGGCTTTGCCAGAAGAACCTCCCGCTGCAGATCCACTTGCATGCCGCGTGGCTGTGCGCTTTCCTCATGGTGCTCGCCAGCAGCGCAGGTTCCTCAAGACTGAAGTTGTGGAAGTGCTACATCACTGGTGCATCACTATAGATGATGAGGCAGCCTCGGGCCGTCCCTTCCAGCTTGCGACAATTGGAATGCCTGGGCAGCCAAGCGAGCCTCTCACCGATCCGTCCGTATCACTTCAGGCGGCAGGGGTTGTGGGAGGGATGTTGAGCTTTAACTGGATTTGAGCTGTTCCCAGAAGAGAGAGAGTGGTCTTGTTCAGTGTGCTACTTTGCAGATGCGATGGCTCCCGGAAAGAGCTGCAGACTGCGCCCCATATTACTCCTAAGATTTAAGAGCTCGATTCTCCGTGCCTCCATCTGCCGTGCAAGTACTCATGCTTTGCAGGCGTTTTGCGCCATTCATATGTTTATACACAACCCACCCAATGCAGCGATCATCGTGGCATTGACCCAGATGTAGTCGTGAGCTACGTTGCAGAGCCCTTAGGTAGAGACAGGATGCATTTGAGGTCCCACGCCTGCATTTGTTTGGAATTGTGATGGAAACCAGCTTTGTCCCATGTAGGAGGGGCTGGTCTACTGTCACCCCTCAACATCTCCCTGAATGCCATTATGTATGTATCCCACGTTAGCGTGAGCACACCAGCTAGCGTGTGTGAGCACGGTCAAAATACGCCACACACATATTGTAGCATCACTTGGTAATGGGACGTGGGATGATGTATTGTGTTTTATATTTCTTTGGTAAGGCTGATCTCATTGAGTGCAAAAAATAGTATTTGTATGCCAAATGGTACAGGTGTGGTACATATGCAATGGATGCATTTGTATATATATATATATATATAACTTACACAATGGACAGGTTTGAATGTGTAAAAGTGTGTCTATATTGTCTACAGTTTCACCGTCAGGTAATGCAGATTTCATAAGAGCACTCTGGCATGAACACAAAAATTTGCATACAGCGTCTTTATTTGTAGAAAATAGTGGTTGATTTCTTGGCTGCGGAAATCTGTGGTGAAGTTTGGTGCCTGCATCCCTGCGATAAATACAGTATCTTCAAGCCCGTGCTGCGGGCTTTTTCGAGTATATTGTTTCCATTTCTAGTTTCTTACGCTGTGTTGATTGCACTTACATCATGTGTCCACATGTGCAAGCTCTCTCAGTATACTTGAGCGAACTGATTGTCTGTCTTCTAAGGAGCATTGCTCCTAGCTCTATTAGTACCTCATTATTGCGGCCTATATGAGCGAATACTTTGTGCGCTCCTATAGATCTCTCAGCCGGATCCCACGCAAGATTACCTGTTATCGGTCAGTTCCCTTTTTTCAAAGAGGCAACGGCACGAGATAGGACCTTATCCCTGGCAGAATCACTGCCCGCTCTTTGATGGCCATGATGCTAACGCGGGTTGACCGTAAGTTTGGACGAGCAGATTCTTCCAAGTAGCGTTTTCTATATTTACGGGGGATCTAGCGTAGCGGAATTGGTTTACACTTTATGTTTGGTGTCCCTGAACTGTATTCGTCGGCATTTGCAAGGGAATTATTTTTATGCGCCATTTGTACCTCACTAGTCGGGGACAGGATGCGCCATACATACATTACATACTATGCATGTATATGCGCCAATCCGCTGCTTCGTATTCAATCTATCAGTTTCTTGAAGATGTGTGTAGCGCTCGTTTTTTACACGACTATGTTGTTTATGCATATGTTACGTTATGAGCGCGCCGCGCGCATATGAGCGCCGATTTTTAGTATGAGCGCCTCTGGCGCTCATAACATAACACGTGTTACGTCATATACTAACGACAGCAAGTGTATTTGCTGCATATATATGTTGTTCACAAAATGCTTGACGTTGCACATCCGCTCAAATGCGGATCGACATCTACTGCTACCGATTAATTTATTCGTCCAGGCCGTTGTTTTTTCTGTAAGCGGAAGAAATCTGGTTCGAGTCTCTGCTCTGTGCTCTCTGGGCTAGGGCTTCGGGTGACAGATGATAAAATGGGAACTAGTCACAAGCTCCTGCGCTAAAGTCAGAGCCCACAACGACAATTCGGTGAATGTTTCTAACAGTATATTGAAACCAGAATCGTCTTTAAATTTTACTACAAATAATATGAGTTCTGAAATATCAACTATCGCCATAAAGGGATACCCAAATGTTGGGGATATTTTTTAAAAGCCATAGAGTGGGTGGCAGAGCCCTTTCTGTTATTATATTTTTTCCGGTAGCAAATTCTGATGGTTCCGAGAACGATCAAGATATTGATTATTGTTCTGGGAACAATGAACATTGCTGAAGCAAATATTGACTCGGTCGTTTCCCGGACAATCAACGAGAGCTATAAGGCTACCCACGCTTTGCTGGGGGGCAAATGACGTTGCAAAATCTAGGGGGGTCAATTTCGGGCGAGCGGGGGAGGCTTGCGGGCTTCAGAACCCTCCCCCGCAGGAGCCGTAGTAAAGAAACACCCCAAAGGGGGCGAGATCCCCAAAACCAGCCCGCCGCAGGCGCAAAACTTTTAAGAATCGCCCGCGACTGCTGGCAAGTGACGTGCACCATCACCACGAACAGCATCCGTTTGTGCATGCTGTGCATCCTTGCCTAGAGTGGTTCCTATATCATGAGAATTCCGGGTGCGTTCTAGGACCGATTCGAGGCAGCCTGCTCACCTCCCCGCGCCTTACGGTATACTCATCACCCGTGCAATGCGGCTGCAGGTCTGCGGCTGCCCTCGAATGGTTCCTTAAACGCAAGAACTCGCCGATTCTCACGATATATGAACTAATTGAGGCAGGCTGCGCCACCTCCCCGCCATTCACGTCGCCATCATCACCCAAGACGGCGACAGCCCGGCTTTATCCCGATTATTGCACGGGGCACTCCCGCCCTCCCGCGCGCGGGGGATCCGATGTCCTTTGCCGCCCACATTTGTCCTGTGTGGGACTCGGCGAGATTCGGTGGTAAGCGGGGTGCTCATGGGGTCAACCCACCTATTGACGTTGTATTATTACATAATTATATATAAGTATATATGATCACCCGCGTATTTGATGATAAAATAAATATCAAATCGTAAATTAAGGGTAGGGTGCCGACCTTGCGAGGGGTTTATAGATAATTATTGTGATAAGATGTAGACAATTGGGTGCTTCAAAAGATCCCGCATGGCGCAAATTGATCCTTGATAGACATACTTTCACTTGAAATGCATATGCAGTTGTTGCTATCCCTAATTAGGGGTAATTTTGTGTCGTATGTGGGGACAAATCATTCCGATTCGTGTGTATGTCGGTGTCCCATAGAAGTGCCTATAACTTTCAAAAATGCAACATGACCCGATTGTTTGTTGCTTACGCCCAATGTGCGTGTGCGTGTGTGTGTGTGTGTTAGGTGTCCAAAAGAATTAGAACCGAACAAAATAACATTGGGATGTTTTCGTATGAGGCCGAATCAGTTTGGAGGTACCAGATTCCAGATATATTTCGGTCCGTGAAATTGATTTATCGAAAAGGCCCTAAGGCGAACCCAGGCGGTTCCTGGTGGTTCCCTGGCGGTTGGGGAAGGATATATGTGCGTGACGCTCGACACCCGACACACGAGACCTATGGGACACACACCCAAATCGATTGAAAAGTGAGTCCCCCCCCAACCCCCTTACGCGCAAAACCGATCCGATTAAGAGACGTTTACCCGCAAAAACAATCAATGAGCTGGTCGCTAGTCGACGATCAAACTTAGCCCGCCCGCATGGCGGAAATTTTCGGATTGATTCCCCTAATTGAAAATAAGCCCAGGTCCGCCCTACCCTTGAATGCGGCGATTCTTCAGCACCAACTTTTCTGATGTGTATGAAAATACAATGCATACTGTATTATATCGCTTGAATTATTATAAACTTACCGAGCGACAGTGCTCCCGAAATGCAGACCCAAGATTTTCGATAGCCTTTCGGGCATTGGTTGATTGCGAGAGGTTTACATCGATTGATTGTTCCGGGAAGAAACATATGTTCTATGCGACCCCAGTCACGTATCCATTATTCGGGATCCCCACGCATGACTCGACATTTGCGTTATTGCTCCCGGAGAGAGACCTTTAGGTTTGCTACTGGGAAAAATAAAACCTTTTTTTGGATAATCCATGTGCGGTTCTCGCCATTTATCCAACCTTCGCTTCAGAGCTCTGAATTCTGAAACTCGCATATATCCCGACATTCCCAAAAATTAAAACGTTTATGGGAGCTGGTGGCCGCGGCCTTGTAACGACCTAATGAAATCGCGCATCATCGACGTAGGGTTTCGTTCATGCAGAGACGGGAAATCACTTGTCATAGCTTGAAAATCACCTGTCATTGTGTATGGTTTTTGGAAATATCCCTTTTCGTCGACCAATGGTTTTCTAAAATGAGCGACTTCTTAAATTCACATGTAATCGTCGTTGGGTTTTTTTCTCGAGATGCCCAGAGTTCACTTGGCATACCCAGAAACCCACTTCGTACGAGTGATACGGGAATATACACCGTCGGCATTATTGTTTTGTTAATCGATCGCTTTTGGGATATCGACGAAAAGAAATTGCTGACATACGACACGACCGTCGATTTGATATTTTCCTGATTGATTTGTTTGTCGGACGGGACCCGTGATTTGCCGATAGACCTAATTGACTGCGACTGTCGATTGTCGGGTTTTCAGCAAACGCGCGGGGCATTCATCCATTCATTATCGTTTGTCTGCTGGGCATTCGATCAATTTTCGATCTAGTCACATGATTGTAGACTTCTTGACTTGTTTTCGGCGTGTCGTCGATTCGACAAGTCATGCAATCTGGAACATCTAGTATGTCGTGTGACCTGCGAGGTAAAAGGCAATAAAGAGAAACAGTGTACGTACAAGTATCAGGCTGGCCCCACACATCATAACGCTCTGCTCTAAGCAGGTACGAGGCATTCCTCACCGAGAGGAAGCAGAGAAGCAGGAGAAAACGGAGAAACCGTAAACGAATGTGATAAATTGTGAAAATGCCTTGACTAACACCTAGATCTCGTATCACTCAATGTATAGCATCGGTTGTATTTTAAGGTATCGACTTTTTTGATAACTGCATTTCAATATCGATCAGCAGTGAACCAGTACCAGTGATACCTGTGACATTTGGTATCAACAGATAGTAATATCTCAATTACTCATCTCGACTGGTACAGGTAACCTTTATTTTCGTATCCGCTGGTACAAACGGTTGTAGTTTTCATGAAGACTGGTACTGCAATAGTTTGTCCACACCCTATCGACTGGTACTGATATCGCCATCTCCCATTGACACGGCTTCGATAGTATCGGTAAACAATCGGATGTATTCGCATACACCGTGGTACCAACATATGCCCGTAGAAAATACCCAACGACATACATAATATCAACATGTTTACGGGATACTACAGTCTAGCGAGCACAACAAACCCCAGTTATTAGTAGGCTACACACAGTCGGTATCCCTCAGAAGTGAATATCGTGAATATCAGAAAGTCGGGGTTTCGGAACGGATATCTTGAGAATGGATCAAGGAAACAAATAATGAATACTTGAAACCTAGAACCCGCTCGGCCGATGAACCCGAATAACTGTACGCGTACTCCTACCTCGGCTGCCGTTCTATACTGCGGTTACTACCTCTGGGTGGATTTCTAAATATAGGGGGTCATGGGGCCTGGCTGTCAGGGCTGCCTACTACCCAGATTTCAGCACATCACTGCCATACAGGAGAGTGGGATCTAGCAGATATATGTGAGATCAGCAGGGCAAGTCAAATGTCACTTGGCCACAATACAAACCTGCTACTGTGCTATTTTGATCAAATTTGGCTGAGCCCCATAAATCAAGCAGATGCAACAAAACTGGGTGTGCAAACTACCAATGCCAGGTACATACTTTCACCGAAACATATGGAAACTCCGATTGTGAATTGAGAAAACAGACTGATGCCACTCAACCACATTGAAGAGGTTGTAGTTGATGACAAAGTACAACCGTACACTAGTCACCGCCACCCGACTGGTGTACGCATATCCAGAAAGCTAAGGCACCCCCCAGGTGAGCACACCGCCATGCTCGGGATCCGAATCACCATTAGGTGTCACCGCAGTTGTGCCGCCACCACCGCGATCAGCTGCAGCAAACACGCAACTGCAGCAAACAGCTGCAGCACGCACCTGCTGCCGACTCTCGGGGGACAAATGGTCCACCCCCGAGCAGATGCAAGTTGCCCCAATACACATCACCGGGTCTTCGGTGACGGAGTTATCTTCGTTATTCATTTTCATGCCGCCGACGAAGCCCGGCGCCACCCCAGCAATGCCGAAGCACACTAGCACAGCAAGGTAGCCCATCAAGCAAGCCAGCAAAAGAAAATCAGGCAGAATGCCGAAGGGAGGAACGCCGCAGCCCGCCACCTGCTAAGGGCACCCCGCCGAAGTACCTCAAGGTATTGTTTACGCGAAGGCGGATTTACACAAAAGTTCCGAAAACATGTTTATTCGATAAACGGCTTCCTTAAACCATTATAAACGTATTGCCCACGTCAGGGATAAAATTGACAAAGTTTTAGAAAAGGTGTGGTCGATACCATTCATTTTCCACCCATACTTAACCATACTTAAGCGCAAACTTATTAACACGATTATATCTCGCGATCTAGAAAGTCGGAAGTTTTGTGTAAAACCGCCCTCGCGTAAACAATACCTCGACCTCCTCCCACATGCTCCACGAATGTTGATATGATACCCACGACAAATATGGGAAAAGCTCCTCAACGCTCTCTCTCAGCTGTACGTCCGATACCTCCGCTGGTGGATCCGCTGGTGGAAACGAACACCCACCTGCAAAGAACGTCGGCGCCATGCATGCCTCGAACCGCCGTGTCATCGGCTGAAGGTCCACGCCTCCTGAGAACTCCTCCGTTGGCGGGCTAATCATGGCGGCATATGTAACCACCGGATGCCCGCTGCGCATCGCTGCCGCAGTTTCACCGATACTGTACCGCCGTACGGCAGGACGAGTGACTGCGGACGCGTGTCACCACCATGCCGAGGGGTACCACCATCATGCGGTGGCGGCTCGGCGGCCACGTCCGAGGCGCAAGATGCAGATATTGCATGTATAGAGACCTGAGGGAAAGCCACAATCTTCCAGACAACTCCGAATGTGCCTCCGCAGCTGCCGAAGCCCCTCCTGCACATACGTCCATCTCGTCTTCATTGGATTCCTCAGACTCGGAACCCGGTCATTTTTTGTCGCATGCATTTTCATTTCGATCGCTATCGCAAGAAAGTCTTTTTGTCGCAGGGCAAAAAAGGGAATCTTCTGAAGAAGAAAAAACTGCGAACTCTGCTTTTTCCTTTGAAGCGGCAAAGAACGAGTTCACAGAAAAAGGCCGGGGGGCGGGGGGTTGGCGACGTCGTCATCGGAACACTGTCATGACTACCCAAAACCTTTCGACATGAAAATTTTGGATCTTCAGCTTTGCCGCACGCCTTTGGAAGACATACCATTATTCCATCGACTATTTTTATTCGACCGCCCGATTGAATAGTCAACCGAACGATCGAGCCGTCAGATGAGGAGTACAGTACAGTATGAGGACAGCATCTTCAAGTTGTCGCAGCTATATAGAAGACACTACAATCCGTTGCCAACTAATTTCGACCGCCCGATCAAGTCGTCGACCGAACGATTGAACCGTCTAATTTCGCGTGCTAATGGATATTCGGTCCGAAGACAAGATCGTCATGTTATCGCATGGATCTTGAAGACACTACAATAATCCATCAACTAATTTTCGACCGGCCGATCAAATCGTCAACCGAACAATCGAACCTTCGAGTGAAATTTGCTCCGGATCGGAAACACGATCTAATTTTGTCGCAACCGTGCAGAAAAATGTATGTTGACCGCCCGATTGGATGGTCGGTCATCAATTTCGATGCAAGACTGTCACAGGGCTCACAGGTGTCGCGAACTTGGCAGCGATAGCTTGACAGCGGGACCGTTGCGTAACTCGTAGCTTTGACGCAGCTTATCGTAGTAGCCTCGAACTCGGCCGCCAATTCATTCTGTCTGCAAGCATTCAAAACTCCTCTGCTGCGCTGTGCGATGCTCCGCTTGCGTTTTACCTGGATATATTTTTATGTGATTGTGTGCATATTTTCCATATTTTCTCTCATATGTTGTTCCTACTAACTAAATATATGTTTCTCATTTTAGCCGGATCTCGTCTTGCAGTATCCCGCGCTGTTTGCGCATGTCGCATCCCAATGCGCCTCACCCACCTCCCGCCAGCAGCTTTCTTGAAGCTCGCTTATTTGGGGGACTCATTCCGTGTGCTGCAGTTTTCTGAGCGGCTCTCTCACTGTTTCCAGGAAATACGTATCTGGCGGCATCTGTTTTGTGCTTATCGGTGGCCTGTGGAGATGTATCTTTCGCGATCAGTTTTTGCGACTTTACAGGATTGTGATAGACGTGCTCTCGGCTGTGCTAACCACCCTGACACAATTCCCTTTCTGTCTGTTTATTCCGCCGAAGAGTGTTTGGAGACCGCGGGGCATCTTGCCCCTCGGGTTCATAGCATCACCATTTTGTAGCTACCCCCATGCCATTTTGTAACTTCGGTACGTTTTTGTAGCTATCGCAGAATTTATCAAGAAATCTTCAGCAAATTATTCCCGGATTTCCTTGGTTCCCTTATAAGAGAATCGGGAAATTTCTAAAGAAATCTCCCACCGTCCTCACGCAGAACCAAGCGTTCCAGCCTGCACAAGGCTGCATCACCACACTGCGCCCTCAGATTTTTATAGCCACACCACCCAACGCATCCTGCAGTTCGGTGGCAGACTTGCAGTCCAGGTCAGACATATTTAATATTTTGCAATTTTCAGAAAACCCGATTCTATCGTTTATGAAATATTCGTCGAGCAACACAATCACTTTCTTTCACCTCAACTGTATGTCGACCGTTCGGACCGCCAGATCGAAACATCGACCGAGCGATTGATTGATTGGCCGTTCGATCGCTAGTCACAGCTAGTAGATTCGATAGGATATTCAGGAGTCACGCGGCCGCGGGGCCCGCGGCCTTGATTGAGGAGCTGTCGAGCTCTGACAACTGACTGTGATCACCAATTCACAATTGGGGCTATCCGAATATCGCGGGTTGCAAAGTACTCACGCACACTTCTTCAAGAACTTACCTCGCGGCGTCTGCGTCCTGCCTGGTGCCTACTTGCTGCCTGTAGTGGTTTTTATTTCTGTTTGACTAACCAGTTTTACGCGCCACTTGTATTGGCGGATATCCTGGATTGGGCATACTTTCCGGTGTGTGCGTGGAGCCCCACGGGGGGGCGGGGGCCTCGGGCCCGCTCGGGGGGATTACCATCGGGCAGATGCGAATGTGACTTTCACATCGTCGAAAGTCATATTCAAATCCGACGAGGGCACTTCTCACGAGGAGCACTTTCACATTGAACTTTTATTGCCACGTAGATAACACGTCGTGAAAGACTCGGGGAATATTCTGATATTCACTCGTCGCAAAACAATCGCGTCTCTGTTGAAAAAAACTGCCTTGTCACTCTACTGAACCAATAACTTAGAATGGTTGTATAATTTTCAAACAATAATCTGGCCGCGATGCAGGGAATCGAAAAATATAAAGATGCCGTAAATAATTGGTCGTGAAAATTGTGTCCCATCCTAATGATATGACGTGGTAGTCACAGTGACACAGTCAGTGGCGTGTCGCCTCATCGCTCATCCTCATGTCGCCAACTCGCCATCTCGATCTGAGACCGTCAATGCGAACGGGGAAAACGAAACGCGAACGGGGAATTGCAGCCCGTCAGGTGGGGAATCTGATAATTGCTTTGTGTTAAATATGTGGTTTTAACTAAAGGCGGAACGCTTTTTCCCGCAGTGTGCCCCTGTCCAGCGAAGTAAAGATCTCTAAGATTGTATATATCAATCTAAGTAATATTTTGCTATAGAATTTCATCACATATTCCTACTTAACATATGGGCACTCGTTTTGTAAAGAATGATATACTATAGCGTAACTATTGTGTGTTTCAAATTCCTGAAAGTTCGCCTGCTATACCCAAACGCGCCAGCCCACAGCAAGATGTGGGGTTGGCCGCGTTCAGTCTGTGCAATTTATTTAGGGAGGACAACATGTATGAAATACTATGGTTGCTAACGCTTCCCTCATCCGATGCGCAGGCTCGCTTGCAAGCGAGCACGCGGATGAGAGAAGAAACCCGAGCGGAAACGTGGACGCGGTTCACATCCGCGTTTCCGCTAGACGTGACAGCGCGCTTCCACATGCTCAAAATTGGTCTCCAACGTGCATATGATATGCGTGACATGCTCATGTTTTGCAGTATGCGTCCCCGGCCCAGGCGTGAATCGAGACGGCTGGGCCCGATGCGCACCCATTACCCCCCCTCACAAGAACCGCCCAGCATCCTAGATTCGTCGTAAGTAGGGCCCTCACTCCCGGACATACTTAACGGATCTTGATCGCGCGGAAAATATGTTCTTCCTAACACATATTAGAAGACATATGCAAAGTTATTCTGTCTTCGGTATACGTTAGTATACCGAACTTAACAGCCGCTGAACAGTGACTTACGGGCAATGTACAGAGCTCCGAACGTTAAGCAAGCTAGCATGTGTGTATGTATGTCTCTCGCTATCTTACTTAACCCAATTTCTTTTTGTATAAATGCCATTCCATACCAAATGTAGCTTACGCTACCCCGAGATTTTTGGGCTTTCACTTTATTACTGTACGCAGGATTGAAATAGACAATATAATAATTTTAGTTGACGGTTAAGATGGATTGATTTATATAGCTTTGGATTTATAGACAGAAACGGCATTTTATTGCGCCACATCGATAAACATGTTGGGCGTCTAATATTTAGGATGTTTACTCTCATGGGGATGCCAATTTCCTGGCGCGCAAAGGGGAGCAGTATCCCTGTCACCTCGCCCGGATGTTGCTTGCAGTGTTGTTCTATGCACGTGTGTCACCGACTCCCGAACCCTAAAGCTCACAAATATTTCTGTACTCCGACTTTAGACTCGCGGCCGTTGCACTGTGTTTCACATTCACGGCAATAACATATATACCTCTATATATATATATATATATATATAGGGTATCCCATCAGGTTATAACCCACCTACCTTCTGTGATCGGCTTACTTTTTCTTCCGTCCGCTTCGCGCCCGGCGACTCTGTCCGACATCTTCCGACATCAACTTCCGACATCCCGACATCAGCCGTGGCGCACTACACACAGCGACGGCCGCACCGACATCCCGACATCTCTTCTTTTTTCGACATCCATCTCCAGCTGTTTTTCGTGCACACTCCTGTGCCCTACGTTTCTGGACGCGTGCAATACATCGTATTGAACATGTCGCAAACGCGTGTACATGATGGTACGAATACTGTCGGGTCCAAGCAATCTTAACACTCGCGGATAATCATAAGTTCGTCATTAACATTCACTGGTGTCGGTAACTGTCCGAGCAATCTCAACATAGTACAAGATCGTAGAGCTACAAATGTTTTTAAATTCTGATATTCTGAGATCGAACACTAAGCTCTTTCATGCAAGCCCAGATTTCCAACATGAAAAAGGATAAAAACAGCAGTAAAATATATTCATAAAAGGTCGGTATAATAACCACAAAGTACGAATTATTGTACAAAAGCTGTGAGCAGAACTATCTTAGCACTCTAGCACTGGCACGCGAACAGCCACCTAGCACTCTTGTGAGGCAAAATAATAATGAGTCCACTAGCCTGACCTACAGTCAGAGCTTACTTATATCGCAATGCTCTGTCACATTTCCCAAAACTGTAACGGGTTCTAGCCCCTAAATCTTCATCTGGCCAATGGAAAGTCATTATTCCATGCCAGCGCTAACAATGTTACCGTTCACCACATTTTGACTGACACGTCAGTGGCAGAGTAGTCACTGTCATCTTCATCTTATCATTTCTTGGTCACCCGATAATGACCATATCTTCTCTGGCAGGTCCGCACCTCTCGGGCAGTCATATTAGCGAAGCCTGTCATACTGTCACCTCTGTCACGCGTGTCACCAGCTGGACAAACCCGGCGCGGTACCATGAGAAGCCGGCGTTTGTTACAGCTGTCGCAAACGCGTGTACATGATGGTACGAATACTGTCGGGTCCAAGCAATCTTAACACTCGCGGATAATCATAAGTTCGTCATTAACATTCACTGGTGTCGGTAACTGTCCGAGCAATCTCAACATAGTACAAGATCGTAGAGCTACAAATGTTTTTAAATTCTGATATTCTGAGATCGAACACTAAGCTCTTTCATGCAAGCCCAGATTTCCAACATCCCCCATCTGTAGCTGCTGCGTGCAGTAGCACAGACTCAAATATGGGCTTGTTCAGCATACTGTGTCGTATCACCATCGGCCATGAACTTGCCCAAACTGAAAGTGAACATACCAATGCCTTCACCTTCTCCACCCTGTAACATCCTGGCTCTGACCAGAGGATTCTTGAACACCAAAAGCCACATACATCTGCGGCCAATAGGTCCTTGTTCCAGATGCCCAATCACATGCAAGCGTCCAGACTGACTCAATCGTCTGAAGTACGCAGCTCTGCTTTCGGTCATGTCTGTCAAATAGTAAGAAGGAACATGGACACATGCCACCACACGACTGGCCATAACTGCCAATGGAAACGCGATATCCAGCGCTGCAAACCAGGGCGAAGTCACCACGGCATCACAAACACCATACTTCTCCTTCCATACGCGATAGTTACCTGGCTGGAGTGCGTCATGCGCCTCAGACCAACCCAGCTGAGAATTCCAGTCATTATTCATAAATCTCAACTGCGGCCACTGCTCCACCATCACCTCACTGATGACCCCAGCGCCTGCCCATGGGTCCCACACGCCATCGATGGACTTCCAGTCCACCTCTGTCGCCAAGCGCCTCACCTCGGAGGGCACTGTGATGACCAGCTCAAGCCCCCACTGCAGCGCACTAGCTTCTCGCACCTGAGCCTTGGTCATATGCCTCAATTCTCCTCGTTTTTCAACTTCTTCTTCAGACAAAGCAGGCACACGAGGTGCATCCCTCAGCTGCCTTGCCATTGCCTTCTGTTCCCGGTACTTCTTGCTCAGCACCGTGCGATGCCCCTCGTTCAAGTGCCCTGGCATGAAGATCTGCACGGCCTCAGAGAGCTTGTCCTGTCTGCCCCAATAATCAATCTGATCTGGCATGTAGAGGAACATGTCCTTCTCCTCCAATAGCATCTCCCTTGATGATATAGCATGCCATGGCTGAAATTTGTCTCCCTTCACCACACGACGGGGACCCACGTCTGCTGGCAGCAGGCGCATGTCTGAGGACAGCTTCTCATTCAATTGCTGCTCCTCCATCCCCAATCTGTCCTCCAGGACACAAGAGCTCTTGGCTTCCTGGGTCTGCACCTCAGCGTTAGCAGCTTGCATCCCCGTGCCTGAGCACCTAGGACATAGCCACTTGCCTTCTGGTACTTCATCCAGTGCTGGGGTAAGACACCACAAATGGTACCCCCTGTTGCATGCGTCGCACAACAACATCTCTGCTTCTCCATCAGTCTTCCTGCACACTTCACATGCAAGGTGTCTGCTGGGAACGGCTGCACTGCAGTCATACTGGTCCTTCACCTGTAGGTGACATGGCGCGATGCTCTGCACGGTGCTCTTTTCTCTTAACTTGGTGGCGTCCTCAAGCACCACAACACCATCTCGCTGTATCTTGACCAGCTTCAGAATGGCAGACTTGGTCGCGACTTCCATGCCGCTGCGAGGCTTCTGTCTGATGTAGACAAAGTCACCCACCTTAAACTGGTGTGGCTTAGGCTCAATGCCCCCACCCCTTCTTCCTTCATAATGTAGAGTATCACGATGCTGTGCAACCTCCAGGCTGCAGCCAGCGTGCACCATTAGTCGCTTCACTACCTCTGCTCTCAGGAGGAGGTCCTTGACTCGAGCGTCCTTGTCATCTTTGACCTCTGGACTGAAGTCCATGCTGGGCGCTTGCTTCAGATCTGGCGGCACCACTGCTTCTTGGGCAAATAGCAAAGTGAACGGCGCCACTCCTGTGGACTCTTGGCGTGCTGCATTGTAGCTCAGCACGAGTGGCCAGAGCTGTTCGTCCCACTCATAGATAGTCGAGGCCCTTCTCCAAGGCGATCTTCTTGAAGCAAAACTTCATTGTGCGCACCACCCGCTCGGTGAGCCCATTGCCTTCTGGCGAGTCTGGCGAGGTGACTCGTCTGTCTATCAGACAGTCTCTGCATAGCTGCTTGAACTCGCCCTCGAACTCTTTGCCTCCATCCACCAAGCACTCTGCTGGCGCACCGAACACAGCCAGGACATGACTGCGAAATGCCGCTGCGATGGTCCTTGCCTCCTTGTCGGGAATGGGCACACAGACTATGAATCTGGTGTAGTGCTCGGTCATGATGAGCACCCTGTTGTTGCCAGCCTTGGTCTGTCTCCTCGAAGGCCATGCCAAGTCCAGCGACCAACGATACATGAATGACACGATCTCGAGGGGGGACAAACACGCCTCCTCTCTTGCATAGTGAGTTTTCACGCGCTGACAGGTCTCACACTGAGTGACCACAGCCTCAACGTCTTTCTTCAGGTCGGCCCACCAATGGCGCTGCCACAGAAGATGCCGCGTGCGTCTTATGCCCCAATGGCCAGTTCTGGAATGGTATTCCTTGACCAGTGCAAGACGGTCAGCAGGCTTGGGTATTCTCACTTCCTTGCCCGACAGCGTGATCATGTAGATCTCGTCCGTCGCCTCATCCCATCGATGTCGTGCTGCGCGTCTCCTCACACGACGAACTTCATCCTCTGGCAACCTCACGCTGCCATTGGACTTCAACCATCTGAGGCACCATGCATCGTCATGCACATCTCGATGCTTGTCACGGTCGACCTGCTGTTCAGCCACACTGGCCATCAAGTCCGCGAATCTGGTGGTACACGCCAACCTGGGGAGTCTCATCTCCGCATCTTTGACAGGCGGACTCCAAGCAGGCACGTCAACGCGCGCTGCTGGAGTTGCGCCCTCCTTCACGAAGTGGCTCTCGTGCCTCTGGCGATACTGCTCGATGACGTAGAGCTGCCACTCCTTCTTCTTCTTCTTCTTGGTTCCAGCCTTCTGTCGCTGAGCCCCAATTCCTTCTGCACCTTTCTGCCCTTGTGAGCACATTATCTGCAGCTTCTCTTCCCAGTCACGGTGACTCATGGTCTTCGCCACCTGCTGAGTATATGCGTTCGAATTCTCAACCCATTCTGCCAGCAAAGCTTGCCTCTGCTGAAGGTCCGACCTCGCGTGGTCTGCCCAGTTGTTGTCTACAGCGATAGGCTGTCCTGGGGAATTCTCCGCCTCTGGGGACTCCTCGCTGTGAGGAAGCCCCTTCCTGCTTGCTTCTGCGACCGCCATCAGCAGTTCCATAGCCCTGCGATCCATGGCCAGGCCCAGAATGCTCGCCAATTCTACGTCGTTCAGGCCATCAGCCATGCGTAGCTCACTTGCGCTGTAGCCCATGGCTCGCGCCTTCTCGTCGAGGTTCACTTCTCGGGATTCTTCCTCGGTGTCCTCATCGTCCTGGTTGCGCACCACGGTGCCCATCCTTGCTCTTCTGAATGCTCTCGACCCTTGCGTCGCCATGATGGTGGGAAGAGCCCTCAGCGGTTCTCCCACCACGTTCACCACGTAGTGATGAGGCGCGCGGTCTGTTCTTATCACTGGTCTGGGCTGCCAGCCCTTGCATAGGATTGACGATACGACTCGTCCTTCTGGTCTCGCCACCTTGCTCATCACGGAGCGAAACTGGTGGATCTGGAACAGGTTGCTCCAATACGCTCGCAATCGATGAGCGTAAGCGCCTGCTTGTGCTGCGTCAAAGGACACTGGTCGGCCAATGACGCTGGCAATATACGGGAACACCTCGTCCCTGATCTTGGTCCCTGGTCTGTGCGACAATGGGGACACGTTCTCCAGGATGTATCCTGGGGGCCTCTGCTGCTGTAGCTGCTGCAGCGTGGACAGAAGCCGAACCACTTCATAAAATAATTTGCTGTGCCTGCCATCCAGGCCTGTAAGCGTTCCAGCAGGGGAGAGATCCTGGCATGGAAACCCACACACCATGACCCACTGACGTCCTTGAAGAGCTCCTGCCCGTATGAAATCGGCGCTCGTCGTGTCGCGCAGATCTTGGGGTAAGGCCCCAAATTCTATTGCACTGGGCAAGATAAGGTCAGGATATCGTCGCAGCAACGCCGTACACCTGGCTCTGGCCACTGTCTGACTGCTCGGTGATATGTCTTGATACAGGTATCGATCCACCTTCATGCCACTGCGGAGCAACATCTCCAGACCAGCACAGAGGCCTCCACACGGCTCATAGCACACCACGCCTTCCTCTCGAGCTTGCGAGAAGAACCGCCTGCTCAACACCCTGGTGTCCACCTTCGCAGGCTTCAAGATACGTTCGCCTTCGAAGTACTCATTGCTGTATGGAGTTTGGACGAGAATACTGTTGTTCGTGTCCGTGTTTTCGAGAAATGGCGAGGACCCGACCTGCTCCATGCAAGCATTTCCTTTGGCTGTACTCCGAGATATTCGAAATTCCGATCATTACGAGTGTGGGATACCTTCACGAGCCATCTCTGCTATCCTCAGTATTCGCAAAATACTGTCGTATTATCCTGGAATTCCGGACAACTTCGATCTCTAGTTGCTTAGCTAGAATACAAACGTAAATCTGTGATGGCGTCTTATATTTTTTACAGTGTATGCATTTTCATATACGTTATTCAAAACATTTTGTATACCATTGCATGTATTAGCACCCTCGTCCACATTCGAATATGATTAACCGTACGGCTTCAGCTTGACAGTCGTATACGATCACACGTGAGAGAGAGCCGAACTTAGCGCCGAGATCGTGTATCCTATTGCATGTCGTATAACCCTGCCTGGATATTCGCGAAGAGTTTGTCACTACTCGTGCACATCTGAATATGATTAACCGCACGGTCGAAGCTTGACAATCGTATACGATTGTCACACGTGAGTATTGTAGTAGATATATTTATAGATTTTTTTATCTATATATACTAGGAAAATATCAAAATAATTCATAATTTTACAGATGTCTACAGGGAGATTATCAAGAGTCAGAAAGCCCACTGCTAAGGCACAGGCTGTGGCTGCCGGGCGTGAGGGAGGTGCGTACCTGCAGCCCTATAAATGCATGTCGGGGTGTCATTTTTTTCATTATTGCATGGCTCGTACAAAACAAACCGCTCGAAAGAAATTCGGAGGCACAATTAGAGATTTACAGCGTATGGCCTCCGGAGGTGCACAGGCCTCTCAGAGCGGATCTTTGGCATCCGGTGAAGGTGGTTCAAATGAGTTACCCGCCGCTGGTGTTGCTCCAGGTACCGCAGGAGATGCCACTCCAGTCGCAAGTGGAGATGCCATTCCAGTCGCAAGTGATCCTCAAGCTACAGCTAAATCGCCAAGAAGGCTGACTATTAAAGTTGGTGCGCCGAAACCAGCTCAGCAACCAGCTCAGCAACCAGCTGAGCAAGTCGTTGCGCTAATGCTCGAGTATGCCGCTACAAATAAACAGAAGGAGAAGAAAGACCTCGAGAGAGGAATTCTGGCCCTTGTGGAAGGTGGAGATGGTGGGGAGATAGTTGATACAGCTGTTGCATTACTGAAGAATCAGAGCGCACCTAAAACTGCTAGCACTCTTAAAAGAATGCTAGGTAAGAGAAAAGCTGATGCAGATGCAGCGCCAGAGGCAGCGCCAGAGGCAGCGTCAGCTCCTGCACCCGAGGCTTCGGGGAGTGCACCACCGCGAAAGCGTGCTCGTGACAAAGGTAAGGCAGCGATATCTGGGACCACTGGTGACGACAACAGGCAAGACTACCACTTCCCAGGACCGTTGAATATCAAAAAAGTGATCGAACAATGGACTTATCGTCCCCAGCCTAATTCTCGAGAAGACAAAAAGCTTCCAGAAGTTGCCCCTCTTGGCTTGCTGTTACATCCTGCTGATGTTGAAGGGGACGCAAACCAACTTTCGTTTACCCGCGCGACTTCACAAGAGGGAATAGAGAAGCAGAAGAAGGTCATCATGGAGCGATGGGAGGTGGACAAATCACATGTCATCGCGTGGTGGACTGGACACTATTACACGGACGAAGAGTATAGGCAAATGCTCATGTCCAAGTTTTATCCCGGTGAGGCATTGCTTGTCAGCACTAGTATTATGCAAGGGTTCGGGACTTTCCTACAAAGCTCGGCAATCGTATACGATTGTCAGACCTGAGTTCATTTCGGTTGCTTGCAGCGGCGGATGCGGTGGCTCCTGAGGAAGTAAGCAACTTCGAGAAAATGGTGAGCAATCTGGAAAAAGACTATCTCAAGCTGTTCGATAATGATCCTGACGACTACAAGAGGTGGGTGAACAAGAAGTTCATGCGAATGCAGCTTGTCGTGGTGGATGGCCAGCATCGCTATGACGCCTGGCTTGACCTTGTCCTGGACCCAAGGAAACGTAAAGCATTCTGGAACGGTACCGGGACCAGTAATAGGTCCTCTCTGGAGGGGTTGGCCACAACGATTATAATTCTGAAGAAAGAAACACCTCTTTGTGTTTTGGTAAGCAATCCTTGTATGATATCGTTTGTTTCATCGTTTCAATAAAATACCGTGTGTACATGAATGAAATTTTTACAAGTTTCGGTTTGCGCAGAGCCTTATCGGGACACTTACGAACACCGACCAAACAGAAAGTTTTGTTGACTCTCACGAACACGATAAATGGATTTTGCTGTTGAATATTGCCGACGCCTCGGAAGAACAACTGGCGCATCTTACACAATTCCCGGTAAGGCAAGCTAGTGCCAAGAGTAACGCGTGGTATCGGAACAATCTGAGCGATACGACCGCGGCGGCCTACTCGAACGAGATTTCCAGGATTCAGGATCGATCGGCAAAAAATGCCCTCCTCCAATCGCGCGAGCGGGATGCGCAAAAGGTATGAAACTTCCGCGCTCTCTCATGTGTCCTCACCCACGCGTGACAATCGTATACGATTGTCAAGCTTCAGTTCTCACCCACGCGTGACAATCGTATACGATTGTCAAGCTTTGGCGCTAGCTTCGCCCCTGACTCACGCGTGACAATCGTATACGATTGTCAAGCTTCAGTTCTCACCCACGCGTGACAATCGTATACGATTGTCAAGCTTTGGCGCTAGCTTCGCCCCTGACTCACGCGTGACAATCGTATACGATTGTCAAGCTTTGGCGCTAGCTTCAGTTCTCACCCACGCGTGACAATCGTGTCGCCCCCCTTACATGTGTCCAACGTGTCTTGCTTGCAGATTTTGCGGTTACTGGATCCAAAACTGGGAGAGGAATGGCGGAAGGAAGCTCTGGAGTTGAAGAACTATCCGAAAGAACTGCAGCCTGTTCTTACCCTAGAGGCTATAAGCACCTCGCTAACAGCCTTAGGGTTTGATGTACGATATTTTTTCTTTGTTCTGAATGTGGCGAAGGAAGGAGTATTAGTGGCCGATGTGGACAAACGGAAGGAGTTCTACCAGAAATATGGGATCAGTTGCAAGGGCAAGTTTTTGACTGGCACTGAGTTCAGCTCGTATTGTCATCGTCTTGGTTTCATCAAGGATGTCATCGAATCTGCCAAGGCCAAGTTTGCCTCGCTGATGGGTTGGACTAAATACCCAGATTGGTATGAACACGCAGAGGCTATCAGGGACGTCTATGATGATGATGAGGATACGCAGGAGACTATACTCAAACTAAACGTTGACACCCCTTGGGGACCCTATGACTTTAATGGGGAAACGTACCGTGATTCGCAGCATATGACGTACGTGCAAAATCATCACCATTTTCTTATGCAAGACGTCCACGGAGAGCCTGATTTGGAAACCAAGCTTCTGGTGTGGATGTTAATCCAATCTTCCAACAAATTCTACACTGCACGCTTCGATGAGGTCATGAAGAGCATGATGAAAGCAAAACGATGGAAGCGCGTTGATTCCAAGGAAGGAAGGGCTATGGACAAGAGTGTGAATAAGCCATCGCAGGATACCATGCATACTTACAAGACTCTTGTGGATTGCGCTGGTGAGTTAGTCCTCACAAGTATTTTTTTTAAGTTGCAGGATTTCAAGTCCTAATGAGAGTTATGTTTGCTATGCAGCCACGCGTATGATCTTGTGCTACATTCACTCCTTGCCGGGTGACTACATCGAGATTGGAAATGCCCGTCGCTTTGGGGCTACGTTCACGATTCCGAAGCTTTATGGCCCTGCCTACACTGAGGCACCCGTATACGACCCCGCATGGTTTCTGCAGACGTTGCTTGGGCATCACCCATACGAAAAGGGGGTTTGAGGAAAACTGCCTGCATTTGCTATGGGCGATTCAAGCAGCAGCTGGGTCTCACATTAATATGGCCCCTGCAGTACTGGCAGCGTCGCGGATGATGGAAGCCAAAGAAATGCCAGATATCAATAACGAGATCGCCGCGTTCAGTGCGAAGGTGACCCCGTTGATACACTTGTGATGATCATGCCATGGGGATGTAAGATCAGTTGGTAAATCCACTGAGAAGTGTGACAATCGTATACGATTGTCAAGCTCTGGCGTTACCTTGACTTAGAGTCTGCTCTGTCTCTGAGTTCGAAGACTGATTCTGATGCGTATTACAGGCCGTTTGGGAATGGCTGGAACTCCGTGTGAAAGCGTCACGCCGGGGCGAGGGGATGCCGGATGCTCTGATTCAAACGGAGATTTTCGATCATGATTGGGAGCCGAAGAGCGCGGTGATTGAATTCATGGAGCTGAAAATCGAACACAAGGAGCTGCATGCTGCCGAGGGAGTCCAGCAGCCGGTGGACTTCAACAAGTGCCATCACGCGTTGCTGAAGAAGCTTCTGACGGGTTTGCTGGAGTTCGGAATAAAGGTTAGAGCTGTTCAAATATCTACATTGCAATGTATTAAGTATTTGCTGCGTATGTATTTCAAAGCAGACTGATGAAAGCAATAATGTTCCACAGGTTAACGAATCTCTCGCCGAAAGGAATAAGGGTGCACGCAGCAATCAAGTCATGGTCAATTGGCGCAATGAAAAAACATTGCAACACGCTCGCTATGGAGTGGATCTGATCTTTGTGGATGGTCCTTTTGGGCTGTTTTCGGAGGTATGGGATACCTATTCAACAGACTTCTACTCATACATGGGTGGTATTTGCATGTCGACTATGGATTATGGTGGCATTGTGATTCTATTCTTACCGGACTCGACTACCCGCAGTAACGTGACTATTAACCCCTATGGAGCGGTTTGTACCGTATACGGTACAACCACTTCAAACTCTAAGCTTGGATTCATTTCTCAGCCCGATATCACTTGTCGGAATCGGCCATACAAGCTTCGCACATCCGTTGCAATAGGTATATCTAATACTCAACAATTTATTCTACACATATACTTAGTATATATATCCCACCCAAGGGCAATTTTGTTGTAGTAAAATCCCCAAAGTTGCTTATTTCTAGGCATGAAAATTGGGTCAAAAGTATCTTAAAGTGTGCGAAATCGAGGTGTAGATCCCATTCATCGACAAGGATTTGTTGGTTCAGTGACCACTATCATGTAAAATGACCATGCACCTCATATGGGCAATACTTACTTTCCCAACAGTCGATTTCCCCCGAAAACACACAATATGGCCTTAAGTATGGAAAACATTTGACAAATGATGTTTTTTCGTTGTTTTTATGTTTTTTTTCACCTTATTGCTCGAATATTTCGATGTATTGGTGCGTTTAACTACAGCCACCATTACCAATTTCAAGGCATTAGTAAAGGCGATTGTTTTATGGTCGAGGGGCGACCTAATACTCGAATAAGCGGTTGTGAGAACTGATTTTTGACACTTTTGATTCCTGGAAAACGTGTTTTTGGCTTGTATATCACCGATATATCGTTGTATATATAATGCGATCATGTATTTTATAGATCAAAATCAATTTATAGGAGTTATGGAACATGTAACGAATCACCCACACTTACCAAGGTACCGTATGCCGTGAAAACGGCACATTTGTGTGCTAGGAGGCAAGCACAAGAGCAAGAAAAACGGCTAAGTATAAAACGCAAGAGTACTCAGTACGGAGTACAGTAGGACCGATCAGAATGATGTTGATGTGAGGTGCCTAGCCTGTTGTACGGAGTACTCAGTACAGTTGAGTTATGGAAAGAGTTCCTGAATGTATAAGAACTCTAAGTGTAACCCGTTTCGGAGATGAGAACTGAACTGAAAAGTATAACATAAAAGTAAAGAGCCGTAACTGCTGTATATTGTGTATTGAAAGCATGCACTGATAGCAAAAGCATAACTATATAGATTTACGAAACCGAAGTCTTATAGTTGACCAAGCGTAATCATACCTCGTGCGGTCGTTTAATAAGTGTAGATAGAATAAGTCCGAAACCGTAAAGAAGAGAAGAAGCAAGAGTGTAGACTCCTACAAAATGGTAATTAGTTCGTGTTTTCACGTTGCTTCCCTGTCTTTTTAGCGCGAATTCTGATCATACCCGCCCCGCCTTGCGCGACTAGCTAGCGAAGTGCGTGCACTACGAAATCGAGAATGCCTGTGCTTTCGTTCTTGTTGCGCGGTGGTGTGTGGGTTTGAGGGTTCCAGGTCGCTTGGAGCCGCGTCGGTGTGGAGGAATCTAGCCCGACGACAATCTTTTGAGGTGCGCGCGTTGCCTTGGTCCTAGCACGCATAGCACGCATAGACGTGTTTTGGACTCGCAGGTATACGGGAAATTGGAATCGTCTCCGGTTTTCGGCAAATCCGACCCTTCGCGGCGGAAGCGCTGCGCAAATTTTTGAATTTTGCGTGGCTTTTGCTGAAATTCGGGGTTGGTTCGGGATTTCGCCTACCTTTAATTTGGCCCTCTAGTCCCCCCTATTCGGGAATCTCCGCGCTTCGGCCGGTGTGTCTACTTGTGCTCGCGCGCAAGTAGCGAATTCCTGGAAGCGGGTACTAGTTGCCACGCCAACCGTTTTTCGATTGGTTAATTCACGAGCGTGCAACGTGTGATGTTCCCCATGGGACTTTAGTTTTCTAGAATCCTCTTTTCCGGAAATCTCCGCGCCTCGGCCGGTGTAGCTGCTTGTGCTCGGGCGCAAGTGGTGAATTTCTGGATCGGCGGGTACTAGTCGCCACGTGTGTCGTGTGGCACTTTCGGCTTCGGCTAATTAGATCTCACGCATAGCACGCATACAATGCCAATGTATTCGGATGAAGAGGAATGCCTCGGTCGGTCGGGCCGTCGTGGGGGGCGGTCGGGCCGGCGC
This sequence comes from Cymbomonas tetramitiformis, assembly GCA_001247695.2. Classification (NCBI taxonomy): domain Eukaryota; kingdom Viridiplantae; phylum Chlorophyta; class Pyramimonadophyceae; order Pyramimonadales; family Pyramimonadaceae; genus Cymbomonas; species Cymbomonas tetramitiformis. The sequence continues at coordinate 96,278 of LGRX02006123.1, forward strand.
CGCCCCCGGCTCAGCCGTGGGGTCCGGTCGGTCGGGGTCTCGCGCTGCGGGCCTGTCGGTCGGCCCAGGCTCAAGGGAGTTCTGGGGCGCGGCTGGCGGGTCAGACAGCCGGGATTGGCGCTCCCGTGAGAGGGGGGGGGAGTGCGGCGTGCGCTTGCACGCCAATATGGCGGTGAAGCCCTCGAGGTTACACCGGCGCGCACGCCCCTGAGAGCCCCTCCAGGGTTGTCTGGTGGGCCCCCCAGGGCCTCGCCACCAAAAACCCCTTCACCAGTGAGAGTCAGTGAGGCTGAGCCAGTATCCGAGCTCGCATTGAGCTCGGCGCTACGGCAGCCGGCGCGCCGGAAGCGTGCGTCGCCCGAAGCTCCGGCACCACCGGCGGCAGGCGCCGGCTCCGGGTCGGACTCGGACCGCTCTGCTAAGGGGTTGAACCCCTCGGCAGCTCCCTTCTCCCCACTCCCTGCGTCCAGCAAGAGTGCGAGCAGTAGGGTCGTCCGTCAGGAACCGACGTCGGGACCGGCAGCGTCCTCCCTCTCTCCCCTCGTGGGGAGCGAGCAAGGGAATCCCATCAGTGCCCCAGGGCGCTGTTTAGTAGTACCAGACGCGCAGTCCCGGCGACCAGACTATCAGGAAATGTCAGCCAGAGAAGGGTTGAAGGAAAAAGGGATTGTGGATCGCGCCACGGATGGGCCCAGAGACTCCGCACCGATAGGCAAGGGGTCCGAAGAGGACGAGGATCCTACCTCTGTCCTCGGGGCAGTGGATCGCACCACCGATGGACCCGAGTACTCTGAGCCGAAAGGCAAGAGATGTGAAGAGGACGAGGATCCCACATCTGTCTTAGGCGCCACCTTCGAGTATAGTGATTCCGAGGACGAGTCCTTCCCTCCCACCAGTCCAGCACCGGTCATTGGTGAGCTCACCCATCTGAATGGGCTCACGTGGGTAGAGTCGCCGGCCCTTTGGCTGGACGCAGCTGCCACCCTAGCAGTAGGCGAGAAATCCTTGAGGGATGCCGAATCGCGAGCAGTCATGACCAGAGCAGACCGAGCTAGGGAACAGGCCACAGCAGAAGTCCAGAGTCATCCGGAGGAAGGAGCACCGGGGACCGACGAGTTCCCCCACCCTGAGACCCAGAATCATCCAAAGGCAGCCGGAAAGGTACCTGAGCCCGTTAAGCCCCCAGAAGGTAGCTCCCACTACGACCAGGTCGTAGATCGCCAGGACTGGAAGCTGATCAGGGAGCGCTTTGAGGAGATAGCGGCCCAGTACGGGATGTTTGACGTTGACGCGTGTTGCGACTCCATGGGCGTTAACCGGCAGGTTGACACCTATTGGACCGACTGCTTGAAGGAAAAGTGGCGCGGGAAACACGTTTGGTGTAACCCCCCTTACACGAAGGATTCAGACTTGATAGAAAGAATTCTTCGGCATTTCAGACTTGCTGAGTGGCGCGCCGATCCGGAAAACACCTCGGCGATGTTTCTTCTGCCAGACTATGACGCTCCCTGGAGGCGGTTGATTCACCCCAAGTATGGGCTTCATCCGGTCAAGGTCTTTGACACGAAGGACGAAAAAGGTCGTCCCAACCACCTCTTCGAGTCCCCTGATGGAGGTCGACCCCCGCTGCGCTGGCCGGTCCTTCTGGTGTGGGCCCCAGCAGCCAGCAGGGCAAAGCCCCGAGCGCCGCCTGCGCGAAAGGACAGTGAGGCAGAACCCGACGAGCCTTTAGTCACTACAGGGGTTGCAGCAAGGGCCAGGGCAGCATCAGGCCCACTGAAGGCTGATGAGTTCGTCCGCGCCTTGCAAGCGGAATACGAACGCAGCCAGTACCTCAGCTCGTTGAAGGAAGAACTGATCGCAGCCCCACATCAGAGGACAGACACATTTCGCATGGTAGACGACATGATATGGCGAGTGGCAGAAGGGCGGTATCAGCTAGGGGAACTTCTTAGTGAATAGCGCGACCGCAGGGCAACCGGAGGCATGGGCGTGGAAGAAGTTGGAAGGCTGCGGGGATTGCGCGTTTCTGCGGCCATATGCATATCACACTTTCATGGCATTACACCAGCAGCGGCAGTTTCAGACGTGCGTCAGGGATTTGCCACTGGGACATGCGGTGTTCTTGTTTGACTTCTCGGAGAATCATTCATTGAACATTCCTCGAGAAGTGCAAAGTCTGCATTGGGTGGTGAAGCAGGCGACCATATTAGTCTGCGTGGTGTGGAGACATGCGTGTATGGCCGTGGATGGGGTGGAATCAACCGCGGAGAACCCAGTGCTGGTGAAGGATTACGTGTACTTGTTGAGCGATGACCGGAAGCACGATCACCGCTTCATTCAGTACATGCGGGAGTTGATCATCAGAGACTACTTCATCGGGAGGGGGATCGCAAAGCCCTTGTTTATCCACGAGTGGGCAGATGGTTGTGCGGGACAAAATAAGTGCGCGGCAGGGTTTGCGGATGTGGCGAATAGCAAATACGAGTGGTCATTAGGTGTACCTTGCCAACGGAACTTCTTTGAGACGGCGCATGCCAAGGGGGAGCAGGATGGGGCGGGGGCGCATGTCAAGCACGCAGCGGCGGTGGCGGTCAGAATATCAGAGGGTGACAAGTGGTATGCCCGCATCAATTGCGCTGCAGACCTGCATGCGTTCTGTTGCGAGAGATTGAGCCGACGTGCGGATAGCAGTTACGCCAAGGCAAGAGCGAGCTTCAATCAACGGTTTTTTTACTTGGTACCAGAGGACGCACTGCACGAGGAGGCGGGAGGATTGCATGCGGTGGATCACAATGCTAGTGCCGCATACCAGGCGGTGGATGGGACGCAGCGCTTGCATTCTGTAAGAGGGGGGAGGGCGAGGGGAAGTTGATGGTACGTGAGCGTACATGCTATTGTGTGAATTGTTATGCGGAGTGTGTGCGCTCCATTCCGGACTCGGAGGGATGCTTGGAGACGTCCCACGTGGATGCGTGGAGAGATGTGGAGTTGCGGCCGGCTACGGGCGCGGCCGCCGTGAGGATTCGCGGCATGGTGGAGGAGTATGCGGCGGGTGTGAGTGTAGCCGTGCGGCGTGGTAGCATCATGGCGGTGAAGAAGGATCCTACGGACGCATCACATGCCTACTACTTGGTGAAGGCGCTGTCTGGTGTCACGGAGGTCGGCGGGAGGATCCGCCGTGATGACTATAGACAGACATTTGCTGGAGACTCGGTGATTTCGGGGAGATACTTTGAGTGGACGGATCCAAACGTGCGAGATACATACACCTTAGATACTAGCAAGAAGTGCTTGATTCCGTGTGAAGCCGTACTAGCATGTGATGTTCGCCTAGTTAAGAGGGGGGATGTGCACATGCTACCCCTGAGGGAGCATCGGCGGTTGTTGGCACTTCTGTGAGATTCTAGTGTTATGTAGATGTATATATTGTATATATTGTAGATACGGCCATGTTGCGGTGTATATTGTTATGACTTGTACATACTTCGAATAACTTCTCCGTATCACGTGCTACATCTCACGCACCCGCAATATATGCAATTTCTGCTTTGCAGCCCTTTTTACAGACGAAATTAGCTCCCCAGCACCCCGTGAATATGACCCGATGTGAAATTTCGCTTCTCATTGCCTAGGTATGACCTCTAAATACTTCTCACAACTTCTAATAACTTCTCCGTATCACGTGCTACATCTCACGCGCCCACGAGACATGCATTTTCTGTTTTGCAGTCAGTTTACAGACGAAATTAGCTCCCCAACGCCCCGCGAATGTGACCCGATGTGAAATATCACTTCTCGATGCCTAGTAATAACTTCTAGATACTTCTCACAACTTCTAATGACTTCACCGTATCATTTGCATATCTCACGCGCCCACGAGACATGCATTTTCTGTTTTGCAGTCAGTTTACAGACGAAATTAGCTCCCCAACGCCCCGCGAATGTGACCCGATGTGAAATATCACTTCTCGATGCCTAGTAATAACTTCTAGATACTTCTCATAACTTCTAATAACTTCACCGTATCATTTGCATATCGCACGCGCCCACGAGACATGTATTTTCTGTTTTGCAGTCATTTTACAGACGAAATTAGCTCCCCAACGCCCCGTGAATATGACCCGATGTGAAATTCCGCTTCACACTGCCTAGGGATGACCTCCAAATAATTCTCACCAACTCTAGTAACTTCCCCGTATCACTCACATATCTCACGCGCCCGCAAGATATGCAATTTCTGTACCGCAGCCCTTCTGCGACCCGTTAGCAGCCTGGTGGCCACCGCGATGATAAAAAATGTGAAAATATTGCCTTTGAATGATTTCTTTTAACAACTAAGTACTTCCTGAAACTTCTTGCGACTTCTAAATGCCATTTTCATCGATTATGCAATTTATAGTGCAAGGCCGTCCACCTAGCCGTGCTACATGCCAAAACTTGTTCGTGGGGGGACTCGGGCAGTGGGGTTAAAAGAATGGTGTCCAGCGCGAACATTTTGAGGTGGTCCGCGATTAATTTCGGAGACATGCACATTCCGCTAGTAGCCACCATTTCAGGATACTTTTGATGAAAAATGCTTTGTAGGCGTAGGAGGGAGACATGGGCTCGGTGAATTAAGAGACGAAGGTTGGCGTCCTCCATAATAAAAATGTAGGCGGTAAGAAGAGAGCGGGTGATAGCGTTGCCGCAAGGGACTAGCCCAACACTTAGCGCGGGTTGCGCACGCCCGATTATTGTATCATTGAACTGTACGCAGACACATCTTATTCGGCAGAGATTCCCGAGATACATACATAACGGTTCATTGGAATGATCAGGTCCGTAAGGAATGGCCTGAAAGATTTTTAACAATACGTTGTTCGGAAGATGCATTATGAGTCAAAAAAAATGACGTTTATCTATTACTTCAACCCCTTATATTTCGAAACAGCCGAAGGTCGTGGAACCCGGGTCTGACACCCATACTCACGTGCGACAATCGTACGTATACGATTGTCAAGCAGGTGCACTAGGTCATGCACTGCGTGTATGGAATGATGAGAACGCTGTATACGGAAGTAGCGATAATGGTAGCTGTGTGGAGTATGCAGGGTATGAATAAAACACTACTTAGAACAATCTATTATTTTCTTATAATAATTGTTACAATTATCATGTTGTTAGAAGCCAAAGTCCAAGTCCTCGTCTGGCATATCCGCCGCACAGTTGCAAGCTCCTAAATATTGCTCTATACTCTCACCGCGCTGCTCCGGTAACAATAAATCATTTATCTTGTCCACAGGTATTTTCAGATTTTTTAGGCGTTACCCACCTCCCCGTCCAAGGGTTCCTCGAGGGAAATCGATCGAGATGCATCAAGGTAAAGAATAGGAAACACCGAGTTCGGCGTACATAACGGTATCCTGCACTTATTTCGTCCAAGTCCCAATTTCCCAAAATGATAGGCCTTTCGCACGACACATATACGTTTTCCGCATTACAGTTTACGCAAGGTGTATGACCGAAAATGGACACATGATTTATCATATCTTCATCCTCGTCAAAACCATCTAACCAAAGCAAGACGCGCTGAACCTGCCGGGTCAGCGCCATTTCTCGGGAAGTTCTTGAACGCGAAAATAAATGATTAAAACTCGCTACAACACGTCTTAAGTAGGCATGGGAGGAAGGTTTTTTTTTCCTAACGGCAATTGCACCACTTTCCGTCGTCATCAGGTTCCGGATTACAGCCTGTGCCCTGGTCAATCAACTCCGGAATGAAATCGGTGGGAACCGCCATTGTTTTTGGGGTAAGTGCGCCAGGGATGGCTTGCGTTGGAGTGTACGTATATTGCGCATGTGTGGCAGGATACCGATGCGCATCCAACAGTTGAAAATACCATGTTTCCCGAGTCTCGCGGATAAACCTCCATTTAGCCTCAGAGGGGTCATGTGTAGGAAACAGCGCAGGATCGACGAACACTTCTTCGCGATATAAAAACAAATTCCAGGAATGGCACGAATCGTATTCGATATACATACGTTCAAGTTCAACAAGTGCGTCTTCCATGAACTGAGGAGTATTCATATTGTAGGAGGCTACGTTGTTACTGCGAAAATAAATGAATAAAAGACATGTAACATTACATATATAACAATAAACTTCGCGGGACTTCCTTGCAACACGGTGTTGACAATCGTGTACGATTGTCAGAAGTGTCTGGAGGGTAGGTTTCGTATGCACGGCGTGATGAAACATATTGTTTTTCACACATGTACATATACGGTCTATTTGTGTACACCCACGTGACATAGGTGTTAGCTACCAAGCATACGTCTCCTCATTGCACGCGCTAGCATCAATTATGCGCGTTACGGTGCAGATTCTGAACATACGCCCGCAAACTGCGCATCTCCTTTCATCTTCCTGCAGCAGATCGCTTTCCAGCTCTGTCAGGGCACCGTGCGTAGTTTCGCTGTAGCGGTGTCTATTTCGCCAGCCCCGCCACTCCAAATCTGAGTATCGTGGTAGATCCACCCGCCCTCATACCAGTACACGAGATGCCTCACCCCGAACCTTTCGCTGGATCTACGGCCGTGGACGTACATCGGCCAAAAACTCCACCAGTGATAGGTCCTGAGATTAACTGCATGTTGCCCGAAGTCCTCCCAGTCTTCTTCAGCTTGTTGCCGCGCTCGCCGCCACAAGCGGAGAATTAAACGGTCTTCAGGAACCCATTGGGCTTGTTGTAACTGGCAGTCGCGAAACGTAAAAGTATCGAAAGGCCATATCCAATACTGCAATATTCCAATACTGGGCATAATGGTGAGGTAGTCTAAGGGGCGGGTTGTGGTTCTATGTGACGAACGCAGGTGTGAGCAAATGACCTCCGGTTACAACTCCTCCAACATATATAACAACATATATACTAAAACCCTGAACCTTGGACGCCCCGATATGTCTATGTGCAGCACACCTGACGCCAAGACTCACCTGCTTGACAATCGTATACGATTGTCAAGCAGCTGCACTAGGTCCGACAACCAGACTCACGTGTGACAATCGTATACGATTGTCAACCTCTGTCGTTGGGTTCGTCTCTCTGACGCACGTTTGACACTCGCATGCGACTGGGTTATACCCCCTGAGTCCCTGGTTAGGGGGGGAGGGGGGAGTCAGTGTACATTCCTTAAGTATGAAGAAAGAATTTAAATTTTCTTAAGTATGGGAAAACGCAGGCGTCGACGCGGGCCGACGCGTTACCCTCCTTAAGTATGGGCTTAAGTATGGGAGCCCTATTTTGCGAAATGTTAGAATGTTAAGAATGTTTGGTCCATTGTCCGTCCGTCCGTCCGTCCGTCCACAGTGGACGGACAGTGGACGGACGGACGGACGGACGGACGGAGTGGACCGATACTAATCCCCGCGCCAGCCCTGGTTTCTGCAATGAATAGTTTTGTCGTGCTTCCTGGCGACCTTGCTGGAGATGCCTGGATGCTTCCGAAGTCGGAGACCTCGTTTACTGTTGCACACGCCAAGCTCATACACGATATGGCGGCCTTGACAGCGATCTGTGAACGTCACGCCAAACCTCACCATGAAGACGGTGAGGTTGCGGAGATTCCTCAAGGCCCTCACCTCCTCCACGGACAGAAACTTGTGCACTGAGCTGTCGGATACGCGCGTGGCTCTCCGCACGGCATCCCAATCTGACCCCGATGGAGATGGAGGTGCCCTCGCGGGGGACGGAGACAGATGCTGCGCCCGTGGTGGACTCGGAGGTGTAGAAGACACGCCTCGCGGGGAACGTGATCGGGCACCACGCGGGACATAGACTGAGTTCGCCCACGAGCCAACGTTGGTCAGAGCAGGCGATGCAGGCGGCGACCTCCCACGAGGAGAGCCAGCAGGACTCGAGGGTCCAGCTGCTGTGGCGCAAACGAGTGGAGGTGACAACGCACGAGAATTGCCCGCTGGCCCACTGTCGTGGGATGGTGGCGATGGCGTCGGTGAGTGGCATCTGCGCGGCGGCGACCTCGTTCGTGCCAGCACGGACCTGCTGGCGGACCTGGCACGAGACGGCCCAGCGGCGGCCTGAGACGGCCCAGCGGCGGCCTGAGACGGTCTGCCCCAGCGGTAGGCGCAGGTGGCTGCGTCAGGGCTCGCTTTGTGAGCCTGGTGTTAACCATATTGCTGGGTGGCGGTGGCCTGCGTTTTGCACCTGCTTCAATCGCATCGTATCCCTGCTGCTCGGTGCTGACCGACTTGAGCATCCTTCTCATCTCTCCCAATTGTATGTACTCCTGGGCGGCTGCATTCTCGGAGAACACTCTGCCGTGCCCACCAAGACCATCTTCCACCGGGTAGTACTTGGCGTTGGAATCCAGAGAGACGAGCTCCAGGGGTGGTCCCTCTTGGCCGTGTCGAACATACTGCTGGAATATGCCATTCGAGAGGGACTCCACGTCCACTGGGCAGAGATACCTGAGCAACTGGTATTGCCAGACGCCAGTGCTTTCGTACCAGTGAGGGAGCTGGAGCTCTTGCAGCAACTCCTCGCCATTGCACACGAACGCGTGTTCCAACGTACAGCCCATCAAGTCGAGGTACTGCGTGGCTGTGCTCGGTTGGACACAGAAGGCGTGCTCCTTCAGATCCCACATGAGGGTCCCAGTGACCTCACCACTGGGGTACTTGAGCAACGCCTGGACCTTGTCCTGCAGTTTCTGGATCGGGGTGAAGTCGAGCCTCGAAACGCCTCTCTCTCTAGGCATGACGACGTTGTGTTTGCTGGCAGAGGACGGCATGTGCGTCATGTAGCTGCCGTCGAGTATCCAGCGGTCCTTCTCCTCGTCATGCTGCAGCTTCTGATCCGCGTACAGCCAGTTAGGGAACATCAGCTGGTCTATTGTCACCCACTGCTGCTCGCGACACCGGGTGAACTCCACGCAGACATGATCTCGGGAAGGTTGAGTCGGCATGTCCCGGGCTGGGCGCTGGAGGATGCGGCAGAGACGCGCGATGTGGTTCCGGTCCCGACACAGTCTTTGATCCGCCCAGTTGTAGTCGAGAGGCGGACAATCTCGGTGACCTGGTCCTCAGCGAACCATCTTGCGCGTCCACCCTTCCAAGGGCTCGGCTCACCATAAAACTGTGCGAGCACGCGCTCTGATGCTGTCTGCACGGCAGGTGCCAGTGGCGCCAGGGCACTCTTTCGGCGATCGTTCATTGGGACTGTCCAATGGCGATTCTGCGCCAGCAGCTCCGCGTGCGTGCTGACGCAAGGTCATGGGAGTTCACCAGGCTCTCTCACCGAAGGCGCTGGTGACGGCAATGGCGATACCACGTCGTCGTCAATGTGCTCGGAGCGCTGGCCAGAAGCAGCGAACCTCTCCCCCCTCACGCTTGGAGGTGGGTGCTTTATTTAACCATTCGCACTCCACTCCTTGTCCAAAGATCTCCGACATCAAACACACCGTCGGGTCCACCCGCCTGGGCAGGTCGGGACGCCTGGGTGGTGTCATGTCTACCAACGGAAGCACCACCTGAGTATCCATGCCCAGAATCGTCGGCGCATGTGACACGGCCACACCACTCCCAAGCTTGATGTCAATCATCAAGGAGTTCTTCAGCGGCCCAGTACCTATCAGCAGGTCCCAAGAGTTCTCGGGCTCGAAGGTCACGAAGGCGTACAGCCGGTGAAGCGTCATGTGCGGTGTGCCTGCGGCCAGTATGACGTCCACGTGGCAGTAATGTGTGAACTTCGTGGGGCTGTTGTCACGCCTGGTGACCTTGGCACCGGTGCTGGCCTCATACACCGTAAGGCCCAGTCGCCTTACGACTGCGATGGAAATGATGTTACAGTTGGCGCCGGTGTCCATGAGGATCGCCCGATAAAGCATGAGCTCGCCACCAGATGAAACCAGCGCCAGGCCCTCATATAGAGTGGCATTCTGCAATTTGCAGATGGGCTGAACCTGTGTCATCAGCAGCGCTTGCTCGTCGGTCAGGTGCTGCCTCATCTTTTCTCTCAACGAGTCGTAGGCACGGGTCTTGATGGTGCCGGCCCGGACATGTCCATGGTCACTGAAGTCGACCACCCCCAGATCGCTTACACAAGCAGCGGCTGCACATCGGGCGGTGACACTGTCGACCACGCCGTCGGGCATCTCGTCCAGCGGCAACTCCTCGTCCCTCTGGCGTTCTGCGCTCTCTGCTTCCACTTCAACCCCTTGTGCCACCGTAGCGTGCACGTCCTCAAGCTCGTGTTCATTGACCTCGGTGGGCTGCTCAGCTGCGTTCTTCGGCTCATTGCCCATGAGCTCCTCCAGAGCCAGGAGGTTCTCGATGTCCTTCGGGAGGTCAATGGCGTGCTGGGATATCAAGATTGCTGCAATCTGTGAGCAAGTTCGCATGGAGCTGCGGAGGTTGGACGCCAACAGGTGGAACTTCCTGCTGAGGATGTTTGGTGGGATGGCCCTGGGCACCTGAGCAGCTTTGTCGAACTCTTCAGGCGTCTTGACCTTGAAGCCCTGCATCTTCTGAGTACTTCCCAGGGTAACTGCGGCCCTGGCCTGGAACTCTGGTGCATGGCTGGCACCAGCACCGTCACTGTCCCCCAGTTCCTCCCCCCCAGGCAGTCATGATTGTCCTCCTCGTACTCCGCCTGCTGGTTGAAGTTGGAGTCGTACTCGGGCACGTCATCGCCATCCTCTGACTGGGCCTGCGCCTCAATGCCCTTGCCACCCTTGGCCGGCGCTCCTGGCTGTAAACCTGTCAATTCTGCGGCGAGCTTCTCCTTTACCTCAGCGCTGGCTGCCACCTGCTGCGGCTGCTGCGGCTTCTGCTTGGACTCCGACAGCTTGAGCCACTCCTTCGTGGTGATCCCCATCTTGTGGTTCTCGAAGCGGTGAGCGATGTTGTAGGCGCGCATCTGAGCATTCTTGACCTCATTTGGCCACTTCGAGTTCTGGCGATCCTTGTGGAAGTTGTGGGGTACCTTGGCATCCCGACATCCAGTATAGCAGCGCTCTGGAGAATGGGGCAAGCGCGTGAAGCACCACTCGCATTGGAACTCCTTCGAAGCGTCAGGTGGTGGCACCTTGCCGTAAGTGGGCTTCTGCCTCTCCGCATTGTTCACCTCCCTCGTAGGCCTCCTAGCACCATCACCACCAGACTGCGCTGGCTCCTTCTTTTTGGGGTCCCTGCGTTTGTCCCCAGTCTTGTGGGAAGAGCTAGAGCGCCTCATGGAGGACACCAGCTCAGAGAGGTCAAGCCCCAGCATCCTGGCTTCGTAGCAGGAATACACGCATGTCAGTCTGCGGACGAGTTCCTGCTGCAGTGTCAGGGCCCATGCATCAGCATCGTTCTTCAACTTATCCTGCACCTCCACGATGACCTCCAAGTCCTCCCAGGTGACCCTGTTGGGTGCAGGATGGCTGACTCGCAGCTGCTCCGATACACGATCTCGGTATTCCTTGATGCGCAGACCCTTGATGCACTCCTCAACGTCCTGTCTGACGATGGAGTCCCCCACTGACTTGCCAGCGTTGAGCGCTGATTCCCTGCGTCGACAGCTCTTCACGTAAGCGAGGCCATCCTGCTCGGCGGTCTGCGACTTGGCGACCAACAGGTCCTCCTTCTCTTTGGTGCCCTTCATCAAGAACTTGGCCTCGAGCTCTGCAATGAACGCCCTCAAGGCCCAAAAATAGTGAGAGTCCTCCGTGCCATCCGGCCCTGTGAGACCCTTGGTGGAAGTCCCTTCGTCCTCCCACTCGTCAGACAGCTCACCATCAGCATCACCATCCTGGAACTTCTTGCAGACTGCCCATGTTGCCCCTGGCACCAGCTCATGGAAAGGAGGTTGTGCGCAGCGCACTGAGCCCTGGTAAGAGTCCCTCGTGGTGAGGTCCTTCAGGACATGACACGCATGAGAGGCCATAAGGTCATTCTTCATGTATGAAGCGCACCACCAGTCATAGGCGACTGAGGTGGAATGATCATCTCCTGCTAGGAGCGAAGGCAAGAGGTCCCACAACGATCTGTAGTCTGGTTTGGAATCAATGAAGGCCTTCTTTGCCAGTGGGCTGAGCGAGTGAAAAGCCGCTGACCTCATATGCCTGCGTATCTTAGCCTCGTGACCCCGCTGTACTTTTCCCACCATTTCAACGAAGCGCCTGATGAAAAGCGCCCTGTCCTCACTCTTGCCACCAGTGTAGCAGAGCTTGTCATCAGCCTTGTCAAGCGTGTGACTGTCCCTGTCATAATGATCCATCTCGTCTACGTCGTCAAACGCAAAGAGGAACTGATTGGCTGCTGCTGCTGCTGCTGCTCTTGCTGCTGCTACTGCTCTTGCTGCTGCTACTGATGTTGGTGTGGAGGGGCTGGATTCTGGACCCGACCCCTCTGTGCTCATATAGCCAATGTCAAACTCCTGACTGCTTCTCTCCCGTGCCAGTCGCCGTGCCTCACGCTCTCTGGACTGGGCAGTGGCAGCGCTCGGCTCCGCCTTAGAATACCCTCCGTGGTCAAGTACTACGTCAATGCTCAGCAAGTGGGACTAAGGAAGCGTGTCCTCCTTTGACGCAGAGCTTATTCACCACCAGGATGCAGGCTTAATTCAGACTGGTTTAGGCCAGTGCACTGAGTGCCCCTGGATTCGCACCGTTCTGAACAAGCAGGAGGACGAAACGCGTGCAGCCAGCGCAAGCCCAAAGGTCCAGCAATATGTCCCAACGCTCTGGATCAACAGCAGATGCAGAATATTCGTGCAAGAAGGGCTTAGAGCTGGGCCAGTGTGCTGAGCACCCCTGGATTAGCTAAGCCAACGTCCATCAAGAGCACAGAGACTATAATAAAGACAACACTTCTTCCACCAAGGCACCAGAAATAGCACAAATACGCAGTGGTGTGAGCTAAGAAGCCAGTGTGCTGAGCACCCCTGGATTCACAGAACCACTGCTCATTAAGGGCACGGGAGTTGGCATGGAAGTCCACCCCAAGTCCAGTAAGCAAGAGAGAAAGTTGCCACACAGAGTTGGGAGCTAAGCCAGTGTGCTGAGCACCCCTGGATTCGCAGCACCACTGCTCATTCAGAAGGTCACTGGTGATATGAGGGCCTCACCGGCTGACAAGTACTGTAGAAGAGATAAAAGAATTCTCACACACATTATGATAAAGAACCAGAGTATCCCCAAGTGGTCAACAGCACTCCAGGCTGGGCCAGTACTCAATTAGGTCTGAATCCACCAGTCACCTCTGACAAACCAGTAAATAGTGTGTATAAAAACCACTCACTTGTCACCTTCAGGGCTGATGTCGCTGCTATCCCTCTGGCAAGCTCGCTCCTGCTTCAGGTTTAGGCCAGTACACCAGGGGTGTCCCTGGATTAACCGTCAGACAAGGTAGAACTGCCAGAGAAACCGTAAGGTGAAAGTCCACTCATAAGGTAGCAACTCACTGCTGATCCGCTCCTAGTTGGTAAGCCCAGGCAGATGCCGCCGCTAATTGGCTCCCAGGTCGCACACTTGCCTTTCAGTTAGGCCAGTACACCAGGGGTGTCCCTGGATTCACTTCAGACAAGGTGGTCAACTGGAGAGACCACTGGAAAATAGCTCATCAAGGTGGTCATTCACTGCTGATCCACTCTGTCGCTGCCGCCGCCCAAGCTCATGCCGTGCTGATTAGCTTCTAACTGAAGAACACCTGTTCGCAGTTAGGCCAGTGCACCGTGGGTGCCCCTGGATTCACTGTAGAACAAGGTGGTAAGGCTGAGCATATCACAGGATAGGAGAAAGCCGCTCATCAACCAGTGAATTCAGTGCTGATCCGCTGCCGCCGTCGCTGGTGACCTTTTTCCGTGCAAGTACCACCAAGTTTAGAGAAGAAGAAGGGTCCGCCAGTGCACCGTGGGTGCCCCTGGAGTCGCCTGACTTCCGAATCCGCTCTCACAAACTGCTGCTGACTTCTCGCCAAAGGGTCTTTACTTCCGAATTAACACTGAAATAAAAAGCCGCTCCGCGCAGGACATTATTATTTTGAAAAAGGATAAAAACAGCAGTAAAATATATTCATAAAAGGTCGGTATAATAACCACAAAGTACGAATTATTGTACAAAAGCTGTGAGCAGAACTATCTTAGCACTCTAGCAATGGCACGCGAACAGCCACCTAGCACTCTTGTGAGGCAAAATGATAATGAGTCCACTAGCCTGACCTACAGTCAGAGCTTACTTATATCTCAATGCTCTGTCACATTTCCCAAAACTGTAACGGGTTCTAGCCCCTAAATCTTCATCTGGCCAATGGAAAGTCATTATTCCATGCCAGCGCTAACAATGTTACCGTTCACCACATTTTGACTGACACGTCAGTGGCAGAGTAGTCACTGTCATCTTCATCTTATCATTTCTTGGTCACCCGATAATGACCATCTCTTCTCTGGCAGGTCTGCACCTCTCGGGCAGTCATATTAGCGAAGCCTGTCATACTGTCACCTCTGTCACGCGTGTCACCAGCTGGACAAACCCGGCGCGGTACCATGAGAAGCCGGCGTTTGTTACAAACACATATTGCAGGCATATTGCACGCGTATTTGCAATACATGTTCAATACAATAAAAATGTTGTAATATGTGTGCAATATGCCTACAAGCGCTCCAACATATGTTCAACGTAGTATTGAAGTGAGCCCTCACGTATTGGAGACATATTGAAGTTCTGATGCAGAGAGTAATTTCAATATGCCTTCAACATATGTGTAGTATAGGGTTGGAGACATGCACCATGCATGTCGCAAACACTATGAAGGCATGTTGCAGACATATTGCCCACATATTGTATACATATTGTATACATATTGTAAGTCAACATTCAATATGTTGGATACACACTGCGGACATATTGCATACGTATTGAACATGTAAATTCAATATGTTGTATATATATTGTGGACCTATTGAATATGTATTGAAACGGTGCATTTAGTATATTGGATACATACTGCGGACCTATTGCATACATATTGAACATGAAAATTCAATATGTTGTATATATATTGCGGACATACTGCATATGTATTGAAACGGAACATTCAGTATGTTGGATACATACTGCGGACCTATTGTATACGTATTGAACATGCAAATTCAATATGTTGTATATATATGTGGACATATTGCATATGTATTGAAATAAAAGTTGCCTATGTTGGATATATACTATAGACCTATAGCATACATATTGCACATTTGCAACATGCAGTGTGTTCACTATGTATCCACTATGCGTATGATATGCGAGATAAATAAAATAAGAATAGTAGGGAAAACTCGAGCATCTTTACTACGATTAACATGTATCTAGCTAGGCACAAAGGAATACGAATGGGACTATCAAATTTTATCATACCAATACACAAAATAATGTTCTACTCGTGCACTTTCTATTTACAATACGCAAAATAATGTTCTACTCGTGCACTTTCTATTTACAAGATGCCAACCTAAAATCAATGTTTTCATCTAGAACGCTTGACGGGATGCTTGAAGTTGACGTTGTACTAGAGGCGGTCGATTTTCTCCATCTCGCTTTGCTCCAAAACAACCGATCTAAAATGGAAAGTAAAGATCCAACACTTAGTAAAAAAGCGGAAATGCACAAAAGAATATTCTATTGAAAACACAAAGGACTTATCAACCTAGAATGTTTGAAGGGATGCTTGAAGTTGACGTTGTACTCGAGGCGGTCGATTTCCTCCATTTCGCCTTCCTCGAAAACAGCCAATCTGAAAAGGAAAGTAAAGAGCCAACACTTAGTAAAAAGCGGAAAAGCACAAAATAAACCTTTATTGAAAACATAATTAACAACCGAGCAACCTCAAATAAATGTGAATATGAACGCGAGATGAAAACCTAACATGACTTCGCCACGCGAACGTTTTCAGCGGATCTGAAAAACGAAACCAACCAATTAATAACGTTTAGTAAAGAAGAAAGAAATTAGCAGTCGTCAACGAAAGAAGCAAAGGAAAGTAAAAGGGGGATGTGGAGTGAGTTGGATTTGAACCAATTATTTCGAGTGCAAAGGACTCGCGGGAATTTCCCGTTCACTCTTAGTCAAAGTTTCACGCAGGCCAAGTATGAGCGCGCGAAGCACACACAAAATAATACATACGCATAACCAAAACATGCACTGCAAACCTAGGTCATATTGCAGCCTGTGAGAATTAAAAATATCACAGCACGCAACTCGCTGGCGAGGCTGCTGCAACACTGCTGACGGCGAACTGTGAAGAGTACAATAACGTGAGTTTGAACTTTACCGTTCAGAAAAATCGAAGCGCTCGAAAACTTTCCCTGCCGTTCAGAAGTCACGCACATCGGATCAACTCGTCATGCGAGCACGATCGACGATGACGACGATGATCACGACGCGATGTCTCAGACTCTCAGTGACATTGCATCCGAGATAATCGACTTATCGAGTTTTAAGTTTTAGTATGACTACAAGACATTTGTAATCGATGTCATCGCTAGGGCGTACTGTAATGGTCTAGTGGTTGGCCGCCGCTCTCAAAGGCTTGAGGTCATGGCCCACTGAAGGTTTTTTCCGGTCCGTATTAGGGGTGATTGTGGGGGTACTTCTTGAGCATTTTGGGGGTACTTCTTGAGTTACGATTTCGGCCGTTCGATTCACGAACGAGGGGTGCAGATTCTCCTAAAATTTAAAATTCCAAAATTGTTTCCCCGAAAATCATTCGATATGTTCAATACTACTTCAATACATGAGGGCTCACTCCAATACGTTAGCGATTACAGGCGTATTGAAATGGCGTATTGGAGACGTATTGAAAAAGTGCCAGGTCAGCAATTCGACGAAACGTCGCGACGACTTTAAGATTGACAACTACAACGGCAACACCTTCAGTGAACTCTACCTTGTGGACCACTTTCAAAGTAGCTAGAGTTGCTTTGTAGCTGCTAGTAGCCCTGCTAGATCAGCTTCAAGGCCAAGATGCCTTCTGTGTGCAGTGCTAGCTAGAAATTGGGACCGCCCTGGCCACGAGCATAGGCCCCCGCTAGAAATTGTTTCCACCGCTTGAGATGGTGGGTTTTCTTGACAACAACAACCCTGCTCCACCCTAACTTTTCCTCCGTAATAGTACAGGGTGGTGTGCTGCGTGGATGTGACACACCGTGTGTCACTTCCTGTTGTCTGTACTAGTACTCAGTACAGTACGGGTGTCACAGATTTAGGGTTTCCGGCTAAAGCCGAGACTATCTTATGTTTTATTACACTTATGAAAAACACCGAAAGTGACAGCATTCTGACTGTAACCCAATATATATCCGTAGTCATATATCTAACAACACCCGTCATTTTGGCGTGGTGTGTGAATTGTATCTCTTGTTGGAATATATGGCTTTACCTCTTTTATATCGACTACTTCTTTATATTCCTATCACATTTTATGATGGGTTGCATATCTGAAGTTTGAGGACTCTCCGCTGGAGGGTGAGGGAACTCCGCTGGATATTGGGTTCCTCTTGATGTTATGCTCGTCCTTACAATCATTATTGTGTATACGCATGGCCTTTTTGGGGGGCATTTATTTGCTCGCCCCCACTGCCCAGATCTTGTCGGGTGGGTGGGCTGGAGTTTTACTCTTTGATGCACGAGGGGTATATGTACTTTATTATATGGGTTGTACACGTTTATATAAAATAAAAATAAAATAAAGACACCATCTGACTGGTGTGGGCTGGATTCTAAAGGGAGCCATTCCCTTTCCACCCCCCACCGCTATTTAGGATTATGATCTGTTTTGCACCTACTACGTATAGAGCAAGTAACTCGGTCTACATTTCGGTCGGCCGTCCCCTTACTGAAGTCCTACGGCAGGAACTAAACAGTATTCCAGTACTGCAGATGCTAGCAGGCAAGATCTCAACCCCGACTTCGGTTACAGGAGGGAGTTGCCCCACCCGGTTAAGCAGCCTAAGGATCCGTTCGGGCGGTACAGGATTACTAACCCCTAAACAGCGGTCTGGGTCAATAATGACCCAAAGCCGTTCATACGGTTCGACATGTTTCACCTTTGATATCTCGAGCAGTATTTACCGCATTCGGTATGATAGTAGCTCGAGGTTTTGGTCTTCACGTTGATCGAAGCACATGCAAAGCTCGCTAGCTGTCGATGGGTTTAGCAAATATGGCGGGCAAAAACGTAAACGCTATGATGAAACGTCAAAATAGTTTCCGCTGTTTAGGGGTTAAACAGGCAGGTAGAGCGGCAAACACAGCCATCATACTTCTACGCGGTGTCTAGGGTGCTGTGGGATCCCAAGCAGTCCTCTTGAAGGTTCTTGAGATTTAGGGTAAGCCGTTGCCCGCGGCCCCACGGGTCCTCTGGATCCACTCACCGCAAATTCAACACTGGTTACGCCGCTGAAAAAACCTTCATGGGAAAAGCGGCTATTACGATTGACGTGTTGGCACCAAATAAAGTCTGTGAGATTAGCAAGACGTGCGATTCCTCGAAAGCGTTCGTTTCGTGATGCCCTTCCAACAGCGAATAAGGTGACTGATACATGTGTCTCCACTGTCTCGGGTACTTATCTATCATAGACTCTGAACATAGATCGCCCTTCAGGGCTAAGTGAAGTCGAACGCTGCAGGGATTCGTTCGCCTGCTTATCTACAGCAGGCACCGATTCTGAGCGTTTGCGATGCTCCTCTTTGCTCCATGTGAACGACCTTCTTGCCTTCGAGTGCGTACGATTTCCCTTGTCGCCAGTGCTGCCCTTGGCTTGCTTCTTTCCTGTGGACTTAGGTGCTAAGGCCATACAGGATGTGGTCGCGGCTGGTGTCACTGGATCTGCCTCCCTTGTTTTAACAGGAGATGCGCTAGGTAATACCAGGACATCTGAGTTCTTCTTCTGCGAGGGTGTTTTCGCGCGTGGCGCTGTGCCTTCTGTTGGCTCTTTGTCTCTTTTTTCAGATTGCTTGTCAGCTCTGCGCGATGCTCGGAGATTTTTGCGCCTGAGCGTTCTCGCACTGGGGCTTTTCTTTTCCTTGGCTCCCAGACGCTCTGCGCACTCAGATTTATCACTTTCCTTTGATGCGATGAGTACTCTCTCTGCTGTGGTAACTACTGCAATTGACTTCGCTTCCACTAGCTTGATTGACTCGAGCAGAGTTTTCGACAGTAACTGTGAGTCGGAGAGTTTCGATGGGAGCGATTCCACTGCACGACAACTGACAGAGTCACTCGAAAGCGTGGCATAGTTCCCCTTCGAGATTTTCAGCAAGTGTAAGGCTGATGCTGCGCTGCTTAACACCTGACGCAATTGTATCTCGAGACTCACAAAAAGCGGTTCCGACGGCTGATTTTTCCGACTAGACTTCTTGGCCATACTGAACGCTGCTCGTCGCATAACGCGTATCAAAATACACCTGAGAAATACAGTAATAAAACCATATGAACGAAAAAATTACCACTCATTATCATAAAAATTATCGCAATAATAAAACAATAAAGGCGGCTGGAATTATTTCGGAGGGGTGCATGCATTGACCGCGTTCGGAGAAGTGTCACGTTTATATATTACTATAACATGTGTCATTTACATTTTCTCGTTGTTCGTTTTCGTCCGAGGGTGGGTACGATGCTTTTGTTACTTCCCGTACTCATTTGTTACATCCCGTACTCGTTCGTTACATCCCGTACGGTGATGATTATTATGACATGTATGACAGTCATCGTACATCTCGTGCAGAGTTACTCTATGCTAATATTAAGGTCCGTTCAGTGCATCGACATTTCATTTGGAGTTTTGTAAGCATACATCCAACGTCCCAAGTGCTGGACAATTTGCCAATTCCACGTGACGTAATCGCAAGGAGGAGTACTTTTTGTATGTGCATTTTGACATCAAGAGGCTTTCTGAGGTGTGCCGACGTATATCACAGCTTGAGATTTTAAGGCCACTCGCTTTTGGCATCCTTGCGCATTCGAATTGATCGTCCCCCCCGCGGTGGTTGCTACCGTCCTGATTGTCTTCCAGGGCTTGTCTTTTCTTTGGTGGGTGCTCCTATTTTGCTTATCACTTTCCTGAACGTGGCACGATAGGACGTATATATATATATATATATGGTACAAGCGCGCGCACGCATATGCGTGCTCCTTTCAGTACAAGCGCGCTAGTAACATATATATATAGTGAGGAGGTATATAATTTACACAGAAGATGAAAGCCGTCCAACGGCAACCACGAAATTCACAGTCAAAATATGAGATGATAAAATACATCTGATGTTTAATTATCGGTCGGAACCGTGACAAACAGACGGATAGGCAAGATGCTGGATTTGGCACGCCGACAGTGGCATAGTCATCTGTGTCATCACCGATACGGCTCGACTACTATGACTACTTCACTGTCATCAGCGCCATCTCCGATATCGACTTCGGTAGTCAGACAGTTCATGTTAGCATCTGTCATTTCCACACCTGACTTCCTAGGGGCTGTCATCACATTCTTTCAGCGGAAGCTATAACACTTCGTATTATCTTGTGTATAGCTTCACAGTTTCACGGTTGACATATGCGAGCGTAGCACCCTGTTAGTAGTGCTTCACTGAGTGTTTGTTCTCACAGGTTTGCGCCCACCACCGGCCTTAGGTGGTTAGTTAAAACCGCCGAGTATGGCTGGCTAAAGCCTTTATAGGGGCTCGGGGCTGAGAATCAGGCCATGAGGTTCTAGAACGCACTAGTCACGGAGTAAGGTAGTGTGAGAGAGAGGAAAGTTTTCCGTTTGCGAGCACAATTGCTTAGGACAAAGATGGACCGGTCTAGCAGTCTCCGAAGCAGAACGCGCGTCGACATCAAGCCTCACAACGCGATCGCCACCCCTCTCTCACCTTACCCTATTTCGTGGCTGTAAATTTTCACGACCTTTGACCCTGAATTTGAAGCCCCTGCCCTTATTTCCTTTGAAAATTGCTCGAGTGTAAATTTGTTTTCTCTCGACGAGAGCTTTGCAGTGTATTTTTCAGATCCTTGATTAGCGAATATTTTGAATTTTGGGTTTCTTTACTAACGCTCGAGAACCGCAACTGCTAAAATTGCCGGCATGGCCTCGACGCCGTACCAACTGATGGCTCCAGCTAGACTGAGAGCGCACCCAGCTGGTGCCTCCAAGAGGCGATTACAATTTGACCAGCTGGTGCCTACGCCGGTTGCCGCAACTTCTCAACAGTCAGCGGCTGAAACGAAGTTCGAGGTTGATGCTGGAATTTTCCTCGATGACCAGCAGAAAATCGAGGCGCTCGTGAGGGGCATTAAATCTAAGCTGTGTGGCAAAGGGGACGCCATCGACGAGTGGAGGTTTTGTGGTGACGAGTCTAATGCTCGTTTGCTACTTGACTCCCTCGTTGAGGAGCTTACCTCGCGCCTCACACGATTTAACCCTCTTTACTCACATGCTTTCCGGCTGGACGACGTGACCGCCACAGTAATGCCCAACGCAAACAAACTCTTAAAATAAAGAGTTGTTGGAGTATCTCTGTGGTGGTTCAGCGCTCGCTTCGGTTCGGGAAGCACACCGTTACTTCCCTGACGATGGCAAGGTTATTTTAACTGCCTTAGTCAGGGACGTAATGCCTGACCTGGAAGATTTCACCCAGACGGATTTCGTCTTCACTCGCAAGGTGGAGGTCCCGGCTGGTGTGAACCCCAAGGACTTCATCAAAGCTTTCACTGACGCTGTCAGTAATGCTGCGACGGACTTGGGGCAACACAGCCGACTCGACATCTCGAGGGAAGATTCCGTCCGGTTTTTCCTTCGTCGCACCTGTCCTCTCACCTACAAACAGGTGCACGAGGATTACGCGGTTGAAAAGGTCAAGAAGAAGGCCGAGCTGACCCTGGTGAGTTGTGGTCTCGCGATTCAGCGGATCTACAACACATCAGCGAAAGCGAAGCCACTAACAAACGCTTTTTACAATGATGCAGGTCACCGCCACGGTGAACGTGGCGGCCTGGACCCCAGGGGAGCTCCCGACCTCCGCCCTGCCCGCCCTCGTGATGTCGTTTATTACCCTGGACGTTCTTCCCACACTTTTAAGGGGAAGGGGAAGAGCTTCCGCTTTGCTGCCTCCCCCTTGGCGAAGGGGGGGAATTGGTCGCAGGGCATCAGCAGGAAGGGCAAGGGGAAATAAAGGCAAGAAGGGCAAAGGACACAAGCGGAAGGCCCGCGTCACCTTCCACCCAGGGGCCAAACAGTTCTACGGAAACTGTTGGTCCTGCGGTGGAAGACACCGCCAGGCAGACTGTACACACACGCAGCACCTGGCGGCACACTCGATGCGCATTGATCCCGAGGCCCTGGTCGAGGGAGCCTTCACCGATGTTCTGGCAGCACGCTAGCTACCAGGCGGCTTACGAGCATTCGGAGGAGGCTTTCCAGGCAGTCTGTTGGGAGCACGGCACACCTGACATCTGTGACTTATCGGAGTCGGTGTGCACGTACCCGGACGACGGGTCTCTGTCCTTTGCCGCCTACCTCACCCAGGGGGATGACGCTTCTCATGCACCCGCTTGGGCACCACAGGAGTGGACTGACTCGGAGTGGGATGCCTGGAAGCATGACTCCTACACTCAGGAACAACATGACGAGTGGGATCGGCTTCAGCGGAAGGCTTCAGCAAAGTTTCAAGCCTTTTGCTGTGCAAGGGACGAAACAAGCTACGATGAGCAAGATCTACAGGGGCCTCTCTCCTCCCTTTTACTAGGGAGAGTTCATTTTCGCAGCTTCGGGGTGGGTGGTGTCGATCGTGACACCACGCCAACCCCACCGGTCGATGCCCGCATGGACTCTGTCACTACCCCTGAGGCACCGCTTGATCTCTCCTCGTTTTACCGTGCGGCCCCGAGCATCACATGCTCACCGTGTGACACACAGCCTGCTGCGTCTACCCGGCCACATCCCGACGCAGGTGTAGTGACGGGATGTCTATGAGACGGGACCGCTCAGACGTTGGATCACACCGTACCGTCCTCGATTAACACACCGGACGATGTGGAGCATGGAGACACCTGTATGCACCCCGTATCAGCACTGTTTGCACACGACACACCCCTGGAGCCTAGCTCCGGGTTGTTTGCTGACCTGGTGCTTGCAGGTGACCTTCGGTTCCAGAAAATGACCGAACAACAATCCAGTGAGACTCGGGAGTCTGAGGGAGCTTGGGGGCCGAGGCCTTGGAGTACACAGCTGGAGTCTGTGACTGGGCCGGAGCCCGGCTCCTTCGAGGAGCTTCGGCGTAGCCATCGTGGCACTCCTCCCGACCTCACCGACAGGGAGCGGGACCACTGGGACAGGATGTGGTGTGAGGATCACACCCAGCCTACCCAGTGGTACGACACCCTGCCGGCTTCGGCCGCAATGACATCGAGGGAACCGCGAGCACCACCTCCGGTAGTGCCCTTCCCTCCCAGCTCTGGCCCGTGCTCTGTCACCGCAGGAGCTGGACTGTATGCCACGGCTATGGACCTCCCTGCCAGCGGACACGGGGTGTCTGCGGGGTCCGTAGTCGGGGCCTCGCGGACGAGCCCGACAGCCCTGAGCCCCGTGGCTCAGGGGAAGGACAGTACTATGACCCCCCACCGTCTGTCACTGGACCTACCCTGCGTAGGGGTGTAGGTAGGGGTGGTGTACCCTTCTACAGACATGCCCTCGTCTCCACACTTGTTGTCCTCGGCTTCCTAGGCTGTGCCATGGCAGATGTGAGCATGCTTGTGAGGCAGGAGGATGCCTTGGACAGACTGAGACTGCTGTCACCTGGGGGCCCACGGGGAGGGGCCCAGGGGACGGGGACGGGGATACTGTCTGATGGTGGCTTTGATGGTGGCACTGGGGATGGTAACACTGGATATAGTGGCTACTACCCGATGGTCCTTACGGTAGGACCTAGAACGCTCTAGGTCCTACCATAAGGACCACTTTTTCAATAATTTTTTGAGGTGCCCTATTGGTATCGTGAATGGCTACCCTCCGGTTGATGGCATATTTAGGACTTGAACTCAGTCCCCTCTTTCCCACTTGCCGAGTTTTAACCCAAGCGGGATGCTACACTACCCGTATTAGGCACGGGTAGCGTAAAAAATCGTCGAGAATTTTTCTAAAGCCAACAATCTCTTAAAATAATAGCACATCTTTCATAATTTTTCGCCGACAGACTATGGAGGCTGAGCATGCGTCCAATGATCCAGTAGCACCGTAGCATTATATACAATCATGTTTAGAATAGAGCACAAGTCGATAACCTCATAGCGGACATTTAGCTGCACCCCAATCAACTTGTCCGATCATTTTTAGTCAAATGCCATAAAATTAAAGGGCCAATTTTGGCTTTGGTCTGAAGTCGGGGATGCTATATTGAATGCGCACATGCCGCTTACACACTATTACCTCGCTATTGTCGCCATATAGACACAATAATTGAATTTTCGAGCCATCTACATAGGCAGAATGTGCGATATTTTGGCGTGTATTCATCGTTGAGCCGGACGAAGGGCATTATTATTTTGGGCGATTTAGTGCCTTTTCCAGCTTTGACAGCCAATGCTGCTTCAACCACTATTTTGAGGGCCAAGATGAACTCGGATGGAATTTCTGACGAGACACTACGGAAAGAGCAGCTCGAGAACTTGACGACGCAGGTCTCGAAATTTTCGTAGGACCTATTGTGAAGCGGATAGCCGGGCTTAAATGTAGGTCCTTATGGTAGGACCTAGCTTTTTTTGCTGAAATTTGAAAAAAAATCACCACCAAATCGTGCGCAATTTAAGCACTCCAAAGGTCACCCTATGCATGCAACCACAGCTTGAAATATTCATTTGACTCATAAATAGGATGGGTGATCGCACGTTGAACCAATTAAGTGATGTTTATGCGAGGAAAACACATTTGCACGTAGGTCCTTATGGTAGGACTTTGAATTTGGGTAGTAGCCAATAGTGGTTCATGTGAATGGGACTGGTCAGATCTTGGGGCTGGACACAGCTCTTCTTCTGGACCTGGCTCAGAAGACTCTCACAGAGAGTGACCACAGCCAGTTCACCAGCTCTGGTATGCCGCCCGATGCGGCCTCCCAGATACAACTCTTCCGGGCAGCTATAACAACAGACAGTGAGGACCGCCGCAGGCGGACTCGACACCTCACAGCTCTGGCTCTGGCAACTATTCTGGCAATTATTATACAGTGTATATTTGTCTTCTTTCTGGACTTTCAGTCACTCTCAGGCGACAGTGCATTGGACAGAGGTTTCCGTGGTGTCAGCTCAGCGGCCTTGCATGAGACTGGCAGTGTGTTTCAGACCACCTCACACCTGGCAGAGATCATGATCACCGTCGGTGGTGCCTTGGTACACATGTCTTGGTGGCTCGGTTTCACCTGGACAGCACACGGCACACCACCACCTGGACTAGTTTTCACCAGTAGTCCAGTTGTCTCAGCCTATGCATTATCACGGGACGGTGACGGCATTGTGGTAGACTCTGGTGCCACTGGCAATATCACAAGCACCAGATCTAGGATCTCAGCTTTGGACACCTCCTCAACTATTGGTTTCTACACAGTGATGACGGGACCTGCACACTACACCTGTACGGTCGTGAGATACTATCAGGGGAGATAGATGAGTATTCTATTCATGACTGCCACTTCAAAGAAGGCGCCAGGACCCTTCTATCTACCCGGGTTATGCTCAGACACGGCTTCAGTTCTCCGGACTTCATCAGCATGACTTACCCTCACTTGGACTCAGGCAGGACGTACCGTATCATGGACAATCAGGTGGATTACCTCTGGGATGAGCCACAGAGCCCGCATACTCACCACTTCGGCTCAGCAGCCGTCAGGACCCGCACAGGAGACTCATCCGACTGGCAGTGGAGTAATAGCGAGTATACTAAATGGGCTACTACTCACGGCTCTCCTAAAGCCACAGCGAAACTTGGTACTCCAGCTTTTGATGTATCTATGTATGGTGACTCTCTGCCTGTTGGCGAGGGTAACAATCACCCAGCTCTTGAACACTGGTATATACAGTATCAGATGATTGTCACACCAAACAGTGGACGGATCAGTTCTTCTATGGCAATATTCCCTTCAGTATCAGTATGATTGACAGAATGTTGACTAAGGGCAACCATGACTTTCTTCTTGACCCGCATAACACCACCTATTTCTGGATTGTCCCGTATATGCCCCAACACCAGATGTGGCACAAGACATGTACTATGGAGGTACTGCATATCTACCCTAAAGGCAGTAAGAAGATATTCAGTTTCTCACGGAAGCACACATATGCTTCCAGTCACCCACTGACACCGGCTGGCTCAGATGGCGGACCTGACGGAGTATTCATTGATGGCACTCCCTTTGAGATCTGTATCCTGTTCAGGAACAGGAACACTCCTGTTCGGGTCAGTCCCTTTGTGGAGTTCCATGCAGTCATGGGTCACGGCTCTACGGCCAGTCTGCTTAAGCTCTACGACCTACCCGGCATTCAGCTCGGTCGGCCTCTGCTATCTAGGCGAGCTATAGCAGCTATGCCGACCTGCTCTCAGTTCTGTGCAGTATGCTGTACGTGTAAGCTAAAGCAGAAGCCCTGCGGACACCATGACCAGCTGAGATCAGTTACCATACAGCCCGGCCAGAAGTGGGCTGCTGACATGACCGGACCTATAACACCAGCTGGCTACAACGGCCACCTGTACCGATGTCAGTTCATTGACTATGTCAGCAGGTTCATATTTGTCTATACCTTCGTACAGAAATCAGAATACTATACCTGCCTGGTTCATTTCTACGGCAGTTTGCATGCAATGGGGTATGCACCACAGTCCATTACACTCCGTACAGACTGTGCTCCAGAGATGGGTGACCCTCAGTGTGTTGCTTTCTATCAGAAGCATCGTATATTACACCAGAAATCATCACCTACAGTACATACAGACAATCCTCATGCAGAAAATGCCATTGGCAAGATATCCGACATGGCTAAGGCATTACTTCTGGCGGCTGGCATGCCCGAGGACTACTGGCCTCTGGCTGCCACCCATGCTGGCTTCATATGGAACCTCTCAACTCACAAGAACATCTCTACTACACCATTTCATCAGATCAGAGGCTACCACTATGGCTATGCAAAACTGAAGGCTTTCGGTCAGAACTGCTATGTCATTATGTCTCAGCAGCAGAGGAACTCCAGACAGCCAGGCATGTCCAAGAAGTCTCAGAGGACAGCCTGGTCAGGCCGTCTTGTTGGTGTATCAGTCAGCTCTCTGGCCTATAAGATCTTGGATACGGAGACGAATATGATACACTATGTCGGCAAGCCTCACTGGATTCATAATCATCAGGACATGGGAGAGATCTTGGGCTCCTTTCCGGACCCGCATCAGGCAGATCGGGAGTTTGATGCATCTTATGACAGACCTCAGCCTTTCAGTGACAGCTTTGATACAGCAGGCTCGAGGATTCATGGTATTGGTTCTTTCTTTGACGGGGAGGAGTCACATGCATGTGTTCAGCTTATTCAGACAAATGGCACAGTTACCTGGACTATATATGGCAGTCAGATATGTATCACAGACATCAGATGGTCAGCACTATCGGGACCTATTGCACTATCTGGACTGCTACAGAAAACTAAATGGCATTAATGAACACTACCCTATCTGGACTATTGTGAAAGCTCGTCAGTCAATCAGAGCACCTATCTACAGTCCCTACAGATCTGCAACCCTTGGGAAAGCTTTCCATAGGCATGGAAACAGGTGAAAACCCTATGGAAAAGCCCTATGGAAAAGGGAAAATGGATACTGGAGGTTATCTCGAAAACAAAAATTTTGAGTTTCCATCCCTATACTCACCCTTGGGAAGGTTTTCATTATTTTCCAGGGCATTCCATAGGGTGATTGTGCTTTCCATAGGGTTTTCCAAGGCATTCCATAGGGATGATTGTGGCGTCCATACCTATGGAACGTTTTCCATAGGGATGGAAGGAATCGTATGGAAAATATCGTATGGAAAACCCTATGGAAACCCAATGGAAAGTCCTGGAATATCAAGCGCTTTCCGCACCTATGTCATCCCTATAGCCTTCCTATGGAAAGTCGTATGGAAAACCCTGTGGAAAAACACACGGATCTGTTCCATCCCTATGCTGGCCCTATGGAACCTAATAGGTCATACCTATGGAAATCTTTTCCCCAGGCATGGTACCCCTTGGGAAACTTGTTTCCATACGGACGGTGTACCTATGGAAGCGAACTCCATAGGCGTAGTATCCCTTGGGAAGCAATCTTCCATACGGTCGATATACCTATGGAACATTTTCCACAGGTATGGTATCCCCTGGGAAAGATCTTTCCATACGGACATTATGCGTACGGAAGACGGGCCCATACACTTAGCGTCCCTTGGGAAATAGGTTTCCATACGGCCGACATACTTATGGAAAGGTTTTCCACTGGGTGGCTCACCTTTGGGAAAGATTGTTCCATAGGATGGCTATACCTATGGAAACACAATTCCATACGTGCTGTATACTTACGGAAAGGTATTCCATACGGATATTATACGTATGATTCCGTTAACAGCATCAGGAGTATACCTATGGAAACTCTTTCCGTAGGGTGACCCGCCCTATGGATTTCATATTCCATACGGTTATTATACTTATGGAGAGCATTTTCCGCAGGTGTACTATACCTACGGAAAGCTTTTCCCCCAGGGATACCATGCGTATGAAAACCGTATATTATAGGTATGGAAAACATCTTTCCCTACGTATGTTATCCGTATGGAAACTATTTACTATAGGCATAGTATAGGTATGGAACCAGTAGATATATATGGTTTCCATAGGCACGATACAGGGATAATATCGGGATGCTATACGTATGGAACTTAATTAATATTTACTTTCCATAGGCACAGTAGTGGGGCAGTATAGGGATACTGTACGTATGGAATGCTAATACTATTTCCACAGGTATAGTACAAGGATAATACAGGGATACTATACGTATGAAATGCTGGTCATCAACTTAATACACAATACGTAATAACGTTTGTTCTATTGTTTCCAGTCTATTTCACATCATAAACCTCTTTTTCCAGTCTATTTCACAACATAAACAGTCTATTTCACCATTGTTCATTCCGACTCCGCCTGCGTAGCCTGGTCTTCTTCTTCCTCATCCTTCTTATCATTCGCCTGTGGAAAACCATGGAGCAAATGTAAGTCATGTTGGTTGGTTTTCCAAAGCTTAAAAAATAACCTTTAACGTACCTTTAAAGCAGCTTCCTTTATCTTCTTTTGTTTGAGGGCCACCACCTCCGACGCCTTGTGGCTGTGTCGGAGGTGGCGACCCTCCACCCAGAGGCCGGACTTGGGTTTCCCCACCGATTCCTCCGTGTGTGCGAAGTCCGCCGCATTCACCGCGCTATCCTTCTTGACGTGAAGCTTTAACAAAGACGTCATAATAAACGACTTGATAGCCGGGCTCCCGCCGTCCGCCTTTGTCGGCATACGGTTCCCGAGTAGGCAGATCTCGTAAACGCCATCGGGAACCTTCATGGGGGGGTCCGTGAATGTTTGGGAAAGGGTGCCCGGTAGTGCTTCCACCACCCCCACCGCCAACTCGAACTTTGAGCGTTGCTCGAAGTTGGCGGTCTCCTTCTCCTCAAGCTTCTCGCTGCTCTGTTGGGTTTTGGCGAAGAGACCCACTGGACAGTGCAGCTCGAAGTCACGTGAGGCCTGCGAGCAAGTGCGCGCACACACCCAGCAAAATAAAGTCAGTTCCCAAGTTTCCATACCTATAGTCTACCTATAATACAGGGTAAGCATAAGTATACCATTCAAGTGCTGAAAGCTTCCATACTTATAGTATGCCTGTAGTACAGGGTGAGCACAGGTGGGACACCACTGTCCCACAGACAGTAGGGGGTGAAAGCAAAAATACCTTCCGTAGCTACAGTTTGCCTATAATACAGGGTGAGCATAGGTGTACCTCACAGGCAAAGAGCTTACGTACCTCGACAGCTTCACCTTCGAACTCCTCTCCCCCCTTAGGAGCCTCCTCAGCAGCCTTCTCCTTCCCCTTCCCATCCTCATCCTCCTGATCTTCCTCATCCACTTCTGGCCACACGATTGTTCCGCCGACGAGCTCCTCCAATGTAGTCCACTCCTTGCCCTTCCGCGCTGCAGGGTCTGTGAACTTGTTGAGCTTCTTGACGATATCTGCATTGGGTACAGATTGACCTGTGAAGTTTTCCACAGTGAGACCGTTGAGCGGTCCGCCATATATGCGGATGTCCCCACCCTTATTCATTTTGAACCGGCCGGTTCCTCCGCGGCGGGCCTTGCGATAGCTCAGGTGAGCAACCAGGTACGTGTGAACTTGCTTGTCAGTGCAGGGGGGGATATGTTGTTTGCCGATTTCTCGTTTCAGCTTCACGAACTTTTTCCCAAGGTCCTCTTTGCACGCTCCCACCGGGAGTTTTTTGGCTTCCTCCCATTCGCTTATGAGGGTCCGGGCGTCCGCCTGCATCAAAGAAACCTCATCGTCCGTCGCCCCCGACGGCCGCCTAGCTAGCCACTGGATCCGCCTCGATCTTCACACCTAGCTGTGCCTTTTGCATCATTGCAAAGATCGCTGCCATCTGCTGCGGGTTTTCCATCAACTTTACGAAGTCCAACGGTTGGTCTGCTGGTCCCGCCTTAGCGGCCTCCTCCTCCTCCTCCTCCTCCTCGTCATCCTCCTCCTCTTCTTCGGAATCCGAAGAGTCCGAACCGAAGCATTCCTTCACTAGTTTTTTGCCTGCGGCTTTGGCCTTCTTCCCCTCCTGGGCCTGTGCGATGGCCCGCGCTTGCTGGCACTTCTTGCCCCTTTTCGTGCGGGCTTCGTCGTAGAGTGTGGGAGGCTTCCTTTTCTTGGTCTTCTCAACTTTCTTCTTGGCATATTCTGCGGCTGCTGTTTTTGCCATTTTGATTGTAAAGAACTAACGAAGGTGACTGGGAAACAACTGCGTGTGCTGGGACCTGGGGTTTTTCCTGGGGTTTTATGGGTCTAATTAGCTTTCCGTACGGTTTTCCATGCGATTATTTGCACACTCCCATCGATCGCCGTCGTGGCACGATTTCCATTAGGATGTCCCGGCCTGGGCATACCTGTATTACGATTTCCATCCCTGTGGTCAACGTATGGCATATCCAGTCTGAGATTGCCGTTGAGAATTCATAATTCGATGTCATGCGTGGAATCTGCGCGCGTCGTCGCTGTCGGACCCAATGCGATTCGATTTTCGTTTGAAATCAGGTTCTTCCCGATTTTTTTTGAAGTTCCAGAAATAAAATCTCTAATAGCCAAAATTGCGCATACAGGCCGCAATTTTGTTTTTTTGCCCCCCTCGTCAGTGAACAAATGGTGTGTTTTCTTGGGGGTGATCGAACAGGCTCATTTTATTTGGGGGGTTTTTGGCGGCGGTAGGGGGTCTTCCATAGGGGTTTCCATAGGGATAGGCTCTGGATTTCCCATAGGGCACACCACTTTTTCCACAGGCTCCGGATTTTCCATATGGTACATTGGTGATGTTTTTTAACCTGTTTCCAGGCCATTCCACAGGTATGGACGCCACTATCATAGGGATGATCTCTGTGGCATTCCTTAACAGTGTAATTCTGCATTTTCCATAGGCATTTTCCAAGGGCGAGCGTAGGGCTGTTATAGGGTCCAAAAAAATCCTGTTTTAACCTGCCCTATTTTTCATTTTTTTGATTCCATCCCTATAAATTACCTATGGAATCCCGAAAATGGGGTGAGCCAACCTATGATCCCCCTGTGGAAACGATTTCCATTGGGGCCTGTGGAAAATTTTCCAGAGCCATTCCATACGATTTTCAGATAGGGATTTAAAAGTGCCCTATGGAAAGGTTTTTGCCCTATGGAAAGCCAATGGAAATGCGTTCCCATAGGTTTTACATAGGGTTTTTCCATCCCTGTGTAATTATTTCCAACCCTACGGACGCCACTATTATAGGGTTAACACCTCGACCGTTCATAGAATATCAACCCAATATCCCTATGGAAAATTCAAGTTATTTTCCAATAGGTTGTATAGGGTGGGCATCCCTATGGAACCAGAATACAGCATTCCTAACGTATGTCCACCCTATGTCCACCCTATGTCCACCCTACGTTCATGGTATGGAAGGTATTGAACACCTTCCATAGGGATGTCATTGGGCGGACCGCCCTATGGAACACATCGTATTGTTTCCATGCCTATGCCCACCCTACGCCCACCCTATGACCACCTCATGATCACCCTATGCCTAGCAAATGAAAAGTTAAAAGGAAGCAACGGTTCCAAGTAGTCATGCGTGCTGGTATGGATGGTGTGTTGTGGGCCAGTATTAAACAACCACGGGGTCGACATGCCACCATGTCCTTGCACCGTGTGCCGACTACAAGTTGAAAAACCTCTTCGAACGATACAACGACATACGAAGCTATACAAGAGATGGCAAGGAGCGGTATACATGGGGGAAAGTAGTAGTGAAGACGATACTTCAAGTGATGACGGGGGTGACCGTAATGGTGGTGATGGTGGTTCCCTTGGAGGTGATGATGACATGGAAGATGCCAATGCTGAAGCGGACGAAATTCTCCAGGATCATTTGAGAAAGCTGGAAGAACATTGTGCCCGTCTCCTAATTCCTGCTGCCAACGATGAGGATATGGATAACCATGAGGTACCCCTCTTTCTGTATTTCCCAAGGGTGGGCGTACGTATGCCAACAGGTGGGCATAGGTTGGGAAATCATTGAACGTTTCCATAGGGTGGGAAAAGGCATTCCCATGGGCGGGTGTAGGTAGAGCGCTGGGTACGTATGCCTATGGAAAGCATAGGACGTTTCCAGTGGGTGGGCATAGGGCGAGCGTCGGGCGGGCATAGGTTGGGAAACCATGGAATGTTTCCATAGGGTGGGCCTGAGCATTCCCAAGGGCGGGTATAGGTGGTTCACTGGGTGGGCATGCCTATGGAAAGCATTGGATGTTTCCATA